>JACXGJ010005111.1:0-40994 GCA_016801105.1 Esox niger
TTCTATCCATCATCCATCGGTCTGTCCATCCATTCATCCATTCCACGCTTCTTCTATCCATCATCCATCGGTCTGTCCATCCATTCATCCATTCCACGCTTCTTCTATCCATCATCCATCGGTCTGTCCATCCATTCATCCATTCCACGCTTCTTCTATCCATCATCCATCGGTCTGTCCATCCATTCATCCATTCCACTCATCCTGTACCATTTGGGACAATTTCTGTTGCATCTTCCTCCTCTCCTTCATTCTAAAAACAGATGAACGTGGACCAGAGGAATTCCTTAAAGGGCATGTTCACCCATTTATATGTGGCCTTATTTTCACCCTGTGTCTGTACTTTATAGCATAAACAGACATTAACAAGTCACCCAGAATGAGATTCAAATGTAATATTACTTTGTTTCTGCATGTTTTGAACAATGGAATAAATTCTCAGTATGAAATCAAAATGGAAAAATAAACTGGGGATCAACTACCAAGCACAACAGAGCTAAAATAAGGGTACATGCTGACAAGTGTGAACTTCCCCTTTATTGTACAGACAGAACGGATAATGCTTTGAACTTACTTTGGAGTGAGTGTGTGTGCTAGACGGTTTAGCAGTTGACTGTTTTGCTCTTTCCTCTCACCCCCCCATCACATTCCATTAAGTCCCCTCAATCCCAGTTCTCCCAAGGCTTCCTATCACTCAATGAATGTCCCTGTCAGGCAGGACTGAACTTATAAATGCAATCTGCAGTTAAACAACAACAAGTGTCTGCCCAGCTCCTGTCTTGGTAAAAAAGTGGTAGTTTAACAACTCAAATTAATGTAATATACATGAAATTAACAGAGTTTTAACATAGTTTTTTGGGCTATATAGTTTTTGTGTAACAATGTTCATGATGTATCTATAAAGTACATTAATCAAGAACCAAAGGGTACAAACTGATTTATTTGTCTAAAAAAATAGATGTAGCAGCATCACATTGCACTTTTAAAGTGACAATTAACTTCCAAAAAAGGTTTTCTTGCTCAGCAGCTCTCAGCGTGTGGGTGGATGTACGCGTACGTACGTGTGTGTAATGTGAGAATATCTAACAGCAGTAAAAGGACACCTGGCAGCTACACCTCATAACACATCCATCCACCCACCCACCCACTCACTCCTCTCTCCCTCCCTGCCTCCACCCACCCACTCCTCTCTCCCTCCCTGCCTCCACCCACCCACTCCTCTCTCCCTCCCCTCCTCCCTCCTCTTGCACTACCTCCCAGCCTCCAGCTTGCCATGTATATTACAATGTTACTGAAAACAAATAGACTGAACTACAGTACTCCTGACCAGGGCCTATACTACCAAAATGACTCTGGTCAAAACTAATGTACCTCGTACACAACGGGATGCAATTTAAGAGGCACCATAAACCAACTGTACTAACTTACTACTGCTAGTTTTATATTTCACAGTTTGTTTTGATTTACATGGTTGACTAAAGAACTACAATATCCCACATCTCACACACGTGACCTACCCCCACCCCTGCCCCTTCCACCACACATGCACACAGGGCTGAGAACTGACACATGTAACAGAGAAATAGGAGCATGGGATTGGTTGAAACAGGTTAAACATGAGACCTATATACTTCAAGAACAGAGGGAAACAGTGGAAAGTAATTGGGAGACAGACAAACTGAAAAAGGGAGGGGAGAGAAGAGAAAATCAATTGTTATATAGATCCTATTGTACCGTCTCAGATCATAATAACTCCAAGGTCTTGTGTTGAGCTATCATAAATACCACATTTGTGTGTGCACTGGAATTAAACCAAACCCATACGTCAAACCAACGTCATACTCGGGGGTGTCATTCCTCGGCGCCGCAGTAGGCTATAAACGTTCGTTATATTTTCACAGAAACAGTCTCTCCGGGGCTTTTAAATAGAAGCCTTGTGCATGCCATTCAGGATTAAATGTGAACCCTTGATTTGAATAAGTAGGTGAAGGTATGGTAGGCTATTCGAGTCTAGGTTGCTACGTTGTATTAAGGGAGTTATAACGTTGACAATGATGCAGCCAACACTAATATATCGATTAATTAACAACTTAGGTATTCAAGGCTCACATTAGAAGCGGAGTTGGTCACTTCATTTCAAATTGACACAATCTTGAGTGGGATCTCTGACGTGAGTGAGCTATAGCAATCCGGTAGGCTAGAATTCATCATGATGTAGCCCCACCCTACGCTATTTCTGACAGCTGGAAACCGACCCATTGTTTTGCATTCTGGTTTACTGTATCGCCACTAGTCCCTTTAAGTGCGTTGCGTGCGCATTTGATGTGGATGATATCGTTCGCACTTAAAATTCTCACACTCTGGTTCTCTCCACGAACAAACGAGGACACCACTCACAACTACCCCCCCCCCCCCCCCCCCCCCCCCCCCCCCCCAACAACTAACACAGTATTCTGCTTCTTGGCATTTTTCAGAAACTCGATCAATTTGCCGTCTTCACTGCCCCGTCCTTGCATGCGAAAATAGGCTAAATGTCCATACGATTGTCTAATTTCGCAAATAAAACATAAATACAACGCCGCAAAAAATAAATGCAAAAAGGTAAGACTCCCTACCTGGTCCCCGCTTTATCTCCCATCTTCACAGGCCTTGGTTTTCAGTGGTATTAAAGTCTAATGTTGGTGCAAATCTAAAGGATATTTTGATAAAGGTCTTCGTTTATTCTCTACTGTTTCCTCTAAGGCGCGGGATCCAGCTCCAATCAGTCTCGGTTCTGCTCACGCAGCTCCCTGAAACTCCGTTTCCGCAGCCTACAGACGGAAACGAACTGTTTCGTCCCTACCCCTCTCGGATTCTGACAGTACAGAGCCACGCCTTTACTGGTACACAGACAACGCATTCGACCAATCTCATCGGAATAATGCACAGCTACGTCAGGTTAGTAAGGAACGAACTACAGGGTCAGTCCGCCCTTGCATTTAGGACAACCAATTAGAAATCTGTTTATGGAAGATTATGTGTTTTTTGTAAACGATAACAAGGAAAACAAATCGCTCTTGCAGAATGCATATCACATGGCCAATCATAATTAATTGTCCTCCGGGTAATGGTACAATTAAAAGGTGGGACTAAAGTTACCGAATCCGAATAAGTTAGTTCAGACTTCTTGTGTACACAACTTGAGTTCTAAATTGAATCAGGATTTTGTGAGAATAATATACTTTTAATAATCATGTTATAGAGCTGTTAAAAAAGTGTAGTAGGCTAAGTTTCAGACTTTATACTGTATGTTAGATTTCAGAAGTGACCCAGGAATCTTCCTTAGATTATTGCTGTCACTGCATAAATGCCTGGCAGTTTTATTTTTCATAATCAATATTGGTGCAACAATAAGACACTTGATTCAGAACTGAATACTTTGGTCAACATTTGTCAAAGGCTCTGTCTCTCTCTCTCTCGTGTTTGTGTGTGTGTGTGTTTGTGTGTGTGCACGTGTGCATGACTGCGTGTTTGATTCATGTGTGCATGTGTTAGAATTTTGGTTACTTACTGAGGTTTAGGCATTACTAGTTCGTTAAAATAATCTGGAAGTTGAGGCCACCTGTATTGGCACTGTCACAGCCATACAGGTCCCCGAAAATGGTGTACTAAGTCATATATGCCCTATGTGTCCCATGTCAACTAATCCCTTCACATTCTAATTTAGATTTTCATGGCTAACTTAGTTATGAAAGTGATCATTTGGCTACAGGCTAAAAAAATAACAAATCTTTAAGGGGTTAATTCAGGGTTAAAGAATAGGGTGATATGGATATCTGGTCAGGGTTAGGTCTCAGATTCCTACAAGAATTGAAAAAGAGACACGTGTGCACTTACGTTAATAACATCTACATAAATAAGATTCTGTACTGGTCCGTGCCATACAGCAACATCACGTTATCATAAACTATTTCTTAATGACCAACGTTGCAGCAGTATGAGGCCTGCCTCTATGATGGTTGTGACTAGTGATGGCCATTCGATACTTCATTACCGTTCTTCTAGCAGCAGGACTTTATGCTAGCAGCTCAAACGCAGAGTTTCTTTTTCAAAATAAAAGCCATCATTGAACTATATACAGCAATATATTTAACAATCTGGTCGGTACATTGTATGTGCTATGTCCGTTTCAATGTTGTTTTTGTATGTTCTTTTTTACAGACTATATTGTTAACTATATTGTCTTGTACATTTCAATTAGGGCTTTTATTGTGATAAAGAAAATCTGAGTGCTGCCAGCCTAATATCCTACTGCTAACAAACGCCCATGGTGCCTCCTTTGGCAATCACTACTTGTGACGGGGCTCCATCCAGCCATGTATCTCTATCGCCACCTAATGGCAAAGTGTAGACATAATGCCAAACCCAAGCCTGACAACAGGTGTTCACTTCTTAGACAGTGCTTTTTAAAAAGATTTAGATTTTTTACGAGAGAGGTCAGATTCAAGCCTGTACTGCAGAATTCCTTAAGGGAGCATCTCGAACAGCACCTTAAATCACTGGACCACCCTAAGCTACGACAGTACTCCCCAAGCAGGGGTGAACATTTTAATGTATATGTGGGGAACTCCATGAGTTAGAGCAGGAGCTACAGAAGTAGTCGTGGTTGAGGACAGTGTTAGGATATAGTTCAGGGTACATGGTAAGTGGACATGAGGTTAGGGGTCAAAGTTGAGGAGAGGGGAAACCTGTGGTGTTGTTAACAACTAAATGCGTACGGTTTTTAGAAGAAATGGAAAAACACTCCGTCTTAACTCATTCGCATTTGCTGGATTGGTTGAAACATGCAGAAACAAAATAGTTTTTTTTATTTCCCCTCAGGACTAGATAAGAAACCACCTATGTTAGTTTGAGGCTAGAGTTAGCGTACAAACAGAATATAGACATTAAGGCAGGATTAGGGTTATGGTTGAACCACGATTAGGGTTATGGCTGAATCCTACCTTGAACAGCATCCCTTCCTCTAAATATAACTTCATCTCATCTCAATTTTTTTTTACATCTCTAATCTTTAGCCTCAACCCTAACCCTAGAGAAAGAACCAATAATCAGCAAGTTGAGGTACATTGGCTGGGGAAATAGTGCTAGTAGAAACCTAGTTAGAAACCTAGAGAGCTGGAATCTTAGGGGTTGCCAGTCCTCATCTGGCGGTGCAAGGTAGGGGTTACAAGAATACATGACCACATCCATATTGCATGTTTAGATGACCAACAGTTCAATAAACACAAGTGGGCTGTGTAACCCAAATTAAGTGAATGGTTATCTTTAGCCTTTACTAATGTAGAAAGTGTTTTTTTTAAGTGTTGTACAAGTCATAAATTACCAAGTCTGTCCTTTTAAGCGTCTATCAATGCGCACATGCGCAGTGATTCATGGACGTTGATGAACGGTTTGTTTGGTGGTGAAGAAACAGCTTTCTGACCGTTTAAGCCTGTGTGGATAATTCAATATTTTTTGTTCCGTTCGACAAGTGTTTTGGATGCTATTGGAGTACCATTCATATTTGAATTTGAAGATCTTGAAGTGGTATTTGTTTATTGCAATCACGACTCCGGTGTATGTTTCGTGGATCGCCTACTGACGGGCACTTAATTAACAAATCTATGGGATTGGTATACAACGAATCAAAACGACATTTAAAATACTAGTAGATTAAAGTATGTGGATTTTTGCCGTTAAAACAAGTCAAAAAACTTTATTTACATGTGTTACGGACTGATGACAGGTGCATGCACTTGCAAAGCGCACGGTGGAATGTAGAGAACACCGTCGGTTTGGAATAATGGTAAATGCTGACTACATATTTCTATGTTCAGACAATAACAGCCATGGAATTGACAAAACTTACCATTAAATACGGTTTGTGACGTCTAATTCTATAGTTAGAGCCGAATGCTGTGTATTTGCGTTTGCCTTTGAAGTTCACGTTTGTTTGTAACACAATAGCTAACGACGATTGGACACAAGAGGGCTGTCAGGCATACAAGACCTCTGAAGAGAAACTGCTCATTCTTCAACTAGCTGCATTTTTGTGTCCTTGGCAGATATAAAACAAACAAAAACACATTTATATTTTATTTTTGTCAAACATACTTGACACCAAAAAGAACACACAAAAATAAAAAGTCATTATTTTTATTATATAAAAAATGCCTGCTTAATTTTGGATTTAATGTTGATCTAATATTAACTTAAAATACAAATGGAACATAAATGTCAATTTTAATTAAATGTATCATGTGTTGTAAGGTATTATTATTTTATGTATTTTTTATAAAAAGAATACCTGTCCCTTGGCATCACTGTCATTCTTGTCACGCATTATACAATGTAGATTCGTGGAGTTCTTTTAGGGTTTGTATACTTGGTGACCACAGCAAGAGTCGTGACTGGAAAGCACATGGCTGGAGGTCAGAGTTAGCTCCATGGAGTTGCTGTAATTCCATCACAGCAACGTATTGTGTATTTTGTGTTTATTTAATGCTTTCTCTGCTAACCGACATTAGCAAGCTAATAGATTGAACTCGTTTTTAAAAAACCTGACAAAGTGTAATTTCCACAACAGTCATTTCCATCACTTTGTTTATTGTGATGGAAAATACATATTATAATGGAAATGACAATGCTAGTGTTATAAATGCATTTAATTTGGCTTATATCACACCTACCACCACAGCTGAGCCCATTGCAGACCTTCATGAGGGACTGATTGGAAAATGGTGTGTGGTCAGATATGGAGATCCCTGTCCGGGCATCATACAAGATGTTGGCTCTGATTGCTGTGCTTTGGTTAAAACCATGAGACGTGTTTGCAAAAACATTTTTTTCTGGCTAATGAGAGATGATCTGGTCTGGTATCGGCAAGAAGATGTTCTTAGACTGGTCCCAGAACCTCCATCAGTTAGAAAGAGGCAAGTGATGTTGGATTCTGCAGTTCGGGTATAAATATGTGCTGTCCTTAAATAATGGATAAAGGCATCTTTGGTGAGGGTTGTGAGGTGTAATTGGCTATGCCTATATACAGGTGCTGGTCATATAATTAGAAAATCATCAAAAAGTTGATTTATTTCAGTATCAAACCAAGCTAAATCTAACTTTCAACAACATTATTTTACAGTTTCAATGTTACAAATAGGGATTTACGTTCACAGAAAGTTTATACCTGGTGACAGAACATGACCTGCGCTTTAATATTGGTATACAGGTGCTGGTCACATAATTAGAATATCATAAAAAAATTGATTTATTTCAGTAATTCCTTTCAAAAAGTGAAACTTGCATAATGTATACAGTCATTCCACACAGACTGATATATTGCAAGTCAGTCAAGTTGCTTCATCCACTGAGCCCAAATGTGGGAAGTTGATGGCTCCTTTAGAAGACACATATTTTCAGGAGCTAGCCTCGGGATGTTCAGTGCGCAATGGACTAACAGAGAACCTCTAGTGAGCCAGCAAGATAATGATAATAATAACAATGTTGATAACCAATTGAGAGTGATGCATAGACAGACGGACATCACAGAGTGGCTTGTGAAATATCAGCAGTCATCTCAACTACCACAGAGATCAATTTTAGAGCATTTGTGAGAGCATTCAAGCACAATTGACCCAGAACAAAAACCGTGCAAATGAGCTGTACTTTCTGGAACAATACACAGAAGGATAGGTTTGGGATCTTGTTCAGAGTTGCCAGCACATGCCAGCAGATAAACGGTACAGAGAAGCACTGAGATTGCTTCATGATAAATATGGAAATGAGCTGACGATTGCTACAGTCAACATGAAAAAAGGCATTAAATTGTCCTTTAATAAAGTCAGAGGATGGGAAAGCCCTCAGTACATTCTAACTGTTTTTAAGTGAATGTTGCAATACCATGGAAGATAATAGATACCTCCATGAGATGGACAGTCCTACAAATATGAGGATCATAATAAACAAATAATAATATATACTCAAAGACAGATGGAGAGCTGTTGCATTTGAGATCCATCACAGAGACAACAGATGATGCTCAGAAACTTGGTCAGGCTTGTCAAATAGCAGGCCAAAATCATCACAGATCCCCTTTGGAGATCTTCAGGACACAGAATGGAAGGATAAGAACAAGATTGTATTAGGAAAAGGGGCACTAAGACAAGAAAGGAAGTAGCTTTGTTTCCAGCATTACTCCAGATAAAGAGCTACTAACAAACTCACATACAAAGTGTGAAGGTATCCACTGCTTCTTTTATTATACTTTGTCTATTTTGTGAGGAAAACCATGCTGTTGAATATTGTCTTTTCAATTCAGAGAAAGATCTTAAAGACAGAATATGTTTAAGGAAATCTGGGCTCTGCTTTGGCTGTCTGGTAAGAGGTCACCTCAGAAAAGACTACAAAAAACAAATGGCGTGCCAGGTATGCTGGCAGAAGCATCCTTGGCTACTACACTTTTCTGCTTAAGAGACTTCTATACAAAAGAATGCCTAAGAAGAAATGTATGAAAATAAAATAGACAGTGTCACAGTAGAACAGTCAAATGTCCATACTGCTTTGGTATCCCTGGACAATTAAAAAGTGTGCACTGGGGCTGGAGTAGTAGATAGTTTGAATTAAGCCCAAGAAATGCCACAAAGAAGATAAGACTTACGCATTTATGCACCCCGGCAGCACTGATACATTCTGCATAGAGGCACTGGCTACACAGCTGAACCTAAAGGGTTAGAGGACTGACATCTTAAGCACCATGGGTCCTAAGAGGGTTGTGACCAACTTCATTAAATGTGATTTGGAAGTCCGTGGGTAAGAGGAGAACTGATTCATTGACCTACTTAAAGTCTTCACTCAAAAGCCTATTCCTGTGAGAAAAAGGAATGTTCCAGTGTATAAGGACATTGACAGATGGCCATATCTCAGAGAAGTGGAATTGTCATATATTAATGCTGATGTGGGACTTCTGATAGGTAATAATGTTCACAGGGCACTAGAGCTATGAAAGATAATAAACAGCAGAGAGCCCGACACTGTCAGAACATCCCATGGGTGGACTGTGAATGAACCTCTAAGAGAGCATAAAGACTATGATTTGGAAGAAAGCATTCAACCATGGGAGAAAATCAATAGGTTATCTATTGAGCATGTGGAACAGCTATTGGTACAGCATTCCATGACTTCCCAGAATGTAACTTCTACGTGAAGAGTAGAAGGCCTTCATGAGCATCATCACTGAGAAAGGGTATGCAGTGAAGGTGCCAGATAATGCCCTGAACCATGACGAGGGCAAACTGTGGTACATTCCTCACCACTGGGTTTACAACCCACAGAAGAACCCCGTTGAACAACAAATGTCTAGAAGAGCCAGATTTCACAAATTCCCTTGTTGGAATACTGACAGGTTTCAGTTAGGAAAAGGTTGCTATGATGGCAGAGGTTGAAGCTATGTACTACCAGGCAAGAGTCTCTGAAGATACAGATCTTCTATGTTTCCTGTGGTGGCCAGAGGTAGACCTTAGTCAGAACATCGCTGAATACAAGATGTTTGTGCATCTGTTTGTTGCAACCTCATCCCCCAGCAGCGCCAACTATGCACTCCAAAGGACAGCAGAAGATTATAGAAGCAAGTCACCTGAAGCTGTTGATACACTTCTTAGAATCATGTAGGCGATGGCTGGTCAAACTCGGTAAACAATGAAGTTCATGCAGTTAAATGATACAGAGAGCGTACAGAACTGTGTGCTACTGGAGGTTTCCACCTTACAAAGTGGACAAGTAACAACAGTACATTTCTGACATCTATCCCAGAAAATGAAAGAGCAACAGATGTAAGAGATCTGGACATGATAATTGATGTCCTGTCTGTAGAGGGCGCTCTGAGTGCTTGGTGTGTAGAGTCAGACTTTCAGGTTCAGGGTAAACACGAAGCACAGACCCACAAGAAGAGGGATTCTTTCAGTGAGAAGCACCATTTATGACCCACTAGGATTTTCTCACCAGATATCCTTCTGATTAAGGTTTTCTTGAAGAAATTGCGTAAAGAGAAGGTGAGCTGGAAAAGGACATTTCAGAGGTCCTTGCCAAGACCTAGTCGAAGAGGTTGAATGACAAGTTAAAGTGGATATGGAACTGTCATATCTGAGGCTAACAAGCAACGATAGCCATGTACATTGTGCCTGTATGATAGGAAAGTCAAGGGTGGTGCCATTAAAACAAACCACCATCCCTCTCATGGAACTAACTGCTGTGGTTGATGCAGTAAAACTGGATAAAATGTTACAAAAGGTCTACATTTCTGGACAGATTGCACAACTGTGTAACATTGAGAATGGCACACTTAGTTTTAGAACATTTATTGCCAACAGGTTTGCTGTGATTAGAGACAACCAAGCCCAGTTAATGGAGGTATTTCAATTCCATATTAAATCCCGCAGACTGTACATCAAGAGGGCTCACAGCTGAAAAACTCAAAGAACCAGGACTGGATTCGCGGACCACGCATCTTGGAGAGATCAGAGGGTTTATGGACAGAAAAACCTAATAAATTGAAAAAGGTGATAGATAATGCTGAGGTTTGCAAAACTATCACTGTGAACGTAATCTATACGCCAAAGATGTAGACTCCATGAACAAGCTGATCACATACTACTCCAGTTGGTATAGGCTCAAAAAGTCAGATGAATGGATGCTCAAGCTCAAATAATTGTTGCTTCAGCTGAGTAGAAACCGTAAAGAACAGCAAGCTGATGTGAGTCCACCTCAAAGTGAACGATGCAATCACAGAATATTGGTAGAAAATAAAATGCAGGACTATAACATGACTTTAAACAGGCAAGGTATTGTATATGGAATTGTATAAGTGATCACGGGTCAAAGCGGAAACTACCAGTGAATAAAGTGGATATTGCTGTTACAGGCTGTGTCCATAGTCTTTAGTCAGAATCTCTGTAAGATGTGTTACCTGGAGGGCCGGGACAGTGTCGACCTGCTAGGTCTGCCAACACCCTGTCTTCTAGGTTACCACATTTTGTGATCCAGCGGAAATCATCCATACCAAATATATCCAAACATGTCTACACTGCTTTAGAATAGAACTTTGGATCTCCTCCTGTGATGCTGTGTAACAATGGTTAGAAAGTGACAAAATAGAGCTGCTGTTATGAAACATTCAGAGGACACTACTAATCTTGTACACCATATGGGAGATTAAAAATGTAAACTGTATTTTATACAGAAAAAAAACACCAATACAAGAACACACTATGGTCAGAAAATGTTTGCTGCCATCTTTGAACAAAGAAGCTGAAATTAGAGAGTTTACTCAGATTGTAAGTCAACTGTGCCACTTAAGTCATTTTTTTATCTTGTATCCCTTGATAAATTCCCCCCTGGAGAGGTCCAAGTATGAAATTGATGCAATGATTATCTCACATAGGGACGAACGTGTTCATCCTAGCATTGGAATGCCAGTATTGAGATACTGGGGTGTTGAAGTTCATGCAGTCCCCCCTGGAGACAGCTGAGTTAGACAAGTGTAACAATCTGACTGTTTTAATTCTATTGCATTATTTTTATTTTCACTGTAAAGCACATTGAATTTGTTCCTATGAATTCTGCTATTTAAATAAACTTGCTTGCTTGATGCATAAAATATTCATGTCCTCTAAACATTCCAGCTGTCTACTGAACCCTTTTCCCAATAAACTTCTTGTCCTGTGCTTGGCTCAAATGGTGAATACAATAAGTGGCTCCTGAACCTCCACGTGTCTACAAAACTGTTCTCTGGCAGTCAAGGCAGGAGCTTCCGGACCCTTGAATGGATTGTGTCAAATGAAGAAACCACATCTAATTTGGACCCTGCGTTTAAACAGAAAAACATACACATATACACAAATATACACATTTTCAGATTTGGTGTTGCACGCTTTACAAAAACGTTTTCTTAGTATGATTTACATTTTAGTAATTTACCAAACACTCTTTAGATGCATTCATTTTAAGATAAGGCAGTAAAGGCCAACTACACAACTCTACAAGCACTAGTTCACAGAAGCTAATGATAGGGAGAGATGGAAGGAAACTTTTGAACACCTCTAAACAAAGGTCATCAGGTCCAAACAGAAAGATTGTCATATGGGTGTATGGATCTAATGCACTGTACATGTGCTGCCATCTCTGAAGTAGAATATTTCTATCCTGTCAACTTGCGATCCAGTCCAGTTGTTTAATGACGATTTGGTCGCTGTAGCAGAGTCACTCAGAAGTTACATATGATTATGACATATGACTTTTCAGCTACCAAATAAATAAATGTACTACATAAAACCATTTGTAAAAATGTCATACTTTAATAATAATTGCAAACATAGCTTTTCTAAACATACAAAACAGAAAAAATCTTAGATACAGATAAGTACAAGTTTATTATAATAGTCAACAGCCGTGCTTCTTCACTCAATGTGTTGTTTTTTTCCACCGTGATATTGGTGATATACATAAAATATCTATCCAGGCATGGAACACAGCGAAGTTCTTGTAACAACGAATGGTTAATTGTAAAAATGCACTTAGCCGAAAGGGAAATGATCGTTTCTAGTATACAGGCTACGGTTGGTTGATTGGATGGTACCCCACCACCCTCCTCTGTCCCAAACGAGCGAACTCTAACTTGCACTTAAATCGATTTCACTTACTCTCCCATTGACATTAATGCGTATATGAACCGAATAACGTAAGTGATCTCTACAATTAAATGTCTGTTAACCAGTATACACTAGCTTACACTAGCTTGTACCAGACATAACCCTTGTTGGTTTCCATCACTCCTACTAGATACGTGCAATCTGATAACGCATTACATCTGGAGGCCTCAAAACAATTCAAGTAATCCTAAAACAAAACGGGGAAAAACATTTAACTAAGTCTAAGTCAACCATTTACAGTAACACACCACCTTGCACATTATTATTTTTTAAACAGTCTGCGTCTCAAGACGCCACCTCATTCTCTTCATAGTGGACCACTTTTGACCAGGGCCTTTTGGGATATTGATCCAGGTCAAAAGTTGTATTGTAATTAGCGAGAGTGTGACATTTGGGACGCACATCAAAAACAAAAATATGTATATATACCGCAATGCTACCACTGGTTTTAAATGCTCTTCGTTGAATTGATATATAACCAGTTTAGAGACAATGCTGTGAGGGATTTTAGGAAGACACTGGAAAGTGCTGGGGATGTGGACACTAAAGCGCCCACGAGCGTACATGCACGCAGGAGCATGTTCACGCAATCACAGCTGTAGGGGGGGGTTAGGGATTCCGCTTCGAGTTCAATCACAGTTTTCTTAAATTCTTAACTGGATGCAGCATACATAGTGAACTTTACGTAAGCAGTTTACACAAAATCAACATAGTGACAACTTTAAAACAACAGCGAGTGGGAAAAGAGGGCAGGGGCGGAGCAATGTAACAAAGCAACATAAAGATATCGGTAGTGCTTCTTCCTCAAACCCTCTCATGTCGCATTTCAAACTGTAAAGGTACGCGCATTACTTAATCGCCACCGTTGTTCGTCTTCTTTATCCCAACAAAACAACTCGTCTACTCGTCATCCTCCTCATCATCATCATCTTCCTCTTCCTCATCTTCCTCGTCATCATCGTCATCCTCGTCGTCCATGTTATTATTCATCACTGGTTTGGGGGCCATGCTTGGGGCTGCCACCTTGCCTTTACCGGATTTATAGTCAGCAACGTCCTGGAAGAAGAGAGGGAGGCTGGGTTTTATCAGTGGCATCATGTTGTAACCCTATCTTGACACTGAATTATAGCGAAATAATTATATAAAATTATATACATCTCTTAAGTGGCTTTCTTATCTCCTTTTGAGCATGATACAGGAAATGACTACATGAAACATATGGTTTGGATTTTGGTGGGTTATTTGCTTGGTAGATTATTATAGTTTGCATGAAACCCATGCAAGTTCTAATACCTAAACCTAAAATGATTAACAAATGAACTAATACACAGGCGACCTCATACCTTCTGATATTTGTCTTTGAGTTTGTTGGCCTTAATCAGATAGGGCTGTTTGGTAGCATCAGTTAAGTTATTCCACTGCTCCCCAAGTTTCTTGGCCACATCTCCAATACCTAGGCTAGGGTGCTGGGCTTTGATCTTTGGCCGGTGATCTGCGCAGAAGATAAAGAAACCAGATCTAGGGAGAAAGGAAAGTTATTCTTTTTTTATTATCAATATTCGATTCATTATTGTCTTTTGTCATACATGTGTGTGGTACATACGGAGGTCTCTTTGGTGCATTGGGGTCCTTCTTCCTTCCCTTCTTGCCACCGGGGGCAAAGTGCATCATCTCATTATCATAGCGCACTTTATCCTGCTTTGCCATGTCCTCAAACTTCCCCTTCTCTTTACCAGACATCGTCTGCAAAAATCAAATCATTAAAATCACTTCAATAATACCCACCAATAGATTTGGTACACACAAAGTGGATGCGTTCATTAGGTGTCTATGAAAAAATGCACCCAATTAGAGAAGTCTTATGCAAGTTCCATTATATATTTTTTAGGACAATTACATTGAATGCTGAATCCTTGAGGCCACCTTCAAACTGTTTTTGAGATTATTTTACATGGTTGAGAAGATAGGAGAAGTTATAGTGCCATCTGCAGTAAGGAAGATGTAGCTGCTGCTTAACTTGTCGTGACTATGCTTTCAGAAAACACGTAGGTTCATTGTTTATTGGAAAAACTGATTAGAAAATCCAACTGAATGTGACGAAACCTAATGAGTTCAATTGCTTTCTGTACCAATCCAATCGTGTGTGGGACACATAGGGTGAAGTCATGCA
This sequence comes from Esox niger, assembly GCA_016801105.1. NCBI lineage: Eukaryota > Metazoa > Chordata > Actinopteri > Esociformes > Esocidae > Esox > Esox niger. Next base: position 14,887 of record JACXGJ010005111.1, read on the forward strand.
TTGGCCAAGCGTTCTTGGTTGTATGCTAGTGTTAAGACAGATCTCATCATCACTATCTCTGTAACTTATGAACATTGAAAATAACTAAGTGGAAGGAATGTACCACAGTAATCGGTCAGTAAATCACTTGTTTTGCCTATATTATACCTGGTAAGTAATGACACTGAATCAATATTTATCTTTCTATTCTCACCTTCCACCTTCCGGAGCATTTCTTTGAGAACTCAGAGAAGTTCACAGGGATCTCAGGGCTCTTCTTCTTGTGCTCTTCCCGACAGGTCTGAACAAAGTAGGCGTAGGCGGACATCTTGCCTTTGGGCTTCCCTGGAGTGCCTTTAGCCATCCTAGTCACTGTGTGGGGCCTACTGGCAGATTGGAACTTGATTGGTTAATCGGTTGATTAATTGTCAGGTCAATATTGGCTCTGTAAAGGGAGGGGAGAGAAGATGTGAAAGGGTTTAATCAATGATGTGCATACATTCTTCTAGGAAAATGTCCCTGATATCATTAATTGATTACTTTGGTATATATTGCTTTCTGAAATTGAAGAGTGGAGACAGACACAATTCATGTTGGTGTCTGACTGTGATATTCATTTTCAAAATAATAAAACAAAACGTTTTATACAACAGAGCACAGGATAAGTAGCTGCTGCATGTACAATATGGGATCAAAACAGACTAGGCGATAATCAGAATGTCAGGAACCTTAGAATGAATTATAGAATAACAATTCATTATTGAAGAACTAGGTCTAGATGAATAAATTGTTCTAGAATTTTAATCAGTGTGAGAATCCAAAGGTATTAACTTACATGCTTTTAAAGTGACATTGGAAACTATATGGAATTGTTCTTGGAATTAGGGAAATATTTCTTATTACAGAAATTTGATCAAATCAAATAGAAATTCTAGGAGTGTGCTGCTGCGATGTCCTTTTAAGATCTGTACAAATGGGTTTGATTTTCTTTTTGTGATTATATTTTGTAATTAGCTTTTTGCGAATAGGTGTATAGTGTTGACTATGTGCATTAGATAAGTGTAAGTGTATATTGAGTATTTTGATGTATTTTATGTTTTTATGTATTTTTATCTGTTCATGCAATGCTCTTCTGTGAAAGAGACTTTAGAGCTCATTTTGATATCTTGTGATAATGAAGGTAAAATTATATTATTGTATGTGGGGCAAATAGGTATGTCTAATCATAATGTAATATAAAACGCATTATTGAAAGTTTAAGGTTTTTCATTACATTTGTCAAAACACTTAAATTCATTTTATTTATGAAATATAACGTAATAATGATTAATGTGAATTTATACTATGATATGTTGGAATGTAATTCAAGTCTAATGTAAAAAGTATTATTTGGATTTTAACAAAATAGGCTCTCATTAAAATCTCAATCTAATAAAGAAGCCCCCGCCATATTCTTCTCTCGCCACCGCCCACCTTCTTGTCATTAGCGATTTTTCTGGCTTTTATTTTCATATTTTTCCACTCCCCAAACTTTAACTCACAGTATGCAACCCAACGCGAACTTAAGTCTCTTCATACAAGCTATAGTATAGTGAGCGCTCCGACTCGGGTTACAATGTTGCGAGAGAATGAGAATCTTCAACTAGACTACACAGACAGAAAACAGAGAGGTCATCAACGCGAATTATTCATCTTCCATTTTGTGAAATGCGTCCTCATGAGAGAAACTCCTGTTTATTTTACACCTTCTTGCCTATTTTGATTTTACTTTGCCAAAAATGTTGTTGCTTTTTCTGGTTTTAATTGGCCGCTCCGTACGGTAGCTTTCAGTCCCAGTTCATAGCGCCTAGTATAGGGCATAGCTGCTATACAGGCGAGGAGAGCTTGCTGTTCTTCACTGGAGCTCCCATTGAATAAAATGGCTTCTGTAGAACTAGCGAGGGGAAGGCTTATGACTATGTAACAAAGCGATACACACACCCTCCGGTTACAATGGCTATAAAGATTAAATTAGTCCGTTAATTAGAAACAAAACAACGCAATGAGATAAAACAAAGACCACACTTTTTATGTGGGTTAAAACATTGAAACTGTCATTGCGTATTTCGTGACATTTCACTGTTTTCCGAAGTTATACCCCTGACTGTCGCTTGGTGCATTGCTCTCGGTTAACAAAGACAGTGCGCCAGCCATTTCTAATGCGAGTCATCCTGATGCAAGCGAGAAGTTGCGAAAATGAATTAAATAGGTGAAAATAAACAATATTTAATGCAGAAAGTTAGAGATAAAGCTTTCAAATGGGAAACGAAAAATAGTTGTATTTTTGGTCCGTAGAGATTTTGTTTTTTCTCAAAAAAATTCCCATCCGTTCTCCGTGTTAGAACTGCCTCTCCTCAATGGTTTAAATGCCAGCCATTTTACTACATGGTGAGAGCGATCATTTGACTAAGGGGAATACAAATATCAAAAACACATTTCCGTCGATGAAATTAATATTTTCTTTATATGGCTGAAAGGAGATAATAAAGATGAGCCGAAAACGAACATTTACTCTAAAAATGTACAAGAATGTGTGTAGATGACATCGAAATTGCTTCGCAATAGAAGGACAGTGTTATTCGTAGACAGGCAATAGCCAGCCATATTCACAATGTTACACACAGCAGCGATGCGTGTGAGGAATACAAGCCTGTGAAAATTACAGTTTAATAACTTTTGGTTACTTTAAAAATCGGGAAAAAACACATAGTCCAAGAAACAACTGTGACATGTCCAAATGCTTTATGGTCAATGACCGTGTAAAGAATAATAAAATAGATCAAGTCCATTTTCGGCAGATTTCTATCAATAACACAACTAATAACACATTATCAGGATAACAATTATTAAACACTATTTGACTGCAAGAATAATAAAATCTAAACACATTTAAACTGCAATTGCTCTAAAATAGCATACACAGGCTAAAAAACAACAGAATCACACTTAAAAATATTACAAAAATACACAATTCAACACCACAAAATATTACAAGTTATTCCTATGGGAAAGTAATATTTTGTTAATATAATGTTATTATTGCATTACGAATAGCCTAACATAACAGTAAAACGTACCTGTATTGTTAACGATCAGTCAGTCTGGATCCTGGAATCCTACAGTCTCGCCTTTCCCCTGTCTTCTCTATCCATGTAGACTACACAGCCTCGCGCTAGCTCAATACGAGAACGGCCTGATTGGCTAGCAGCCGGGTCGGTTCAAAACAGCCTCGCAAACTGCTGATTGGACGTGAGTTTACACACGCTCCGGAATTCTTGTTCTTGATTGGTAAAAAGGGAGGCATGGTCATACCCACCCCTTTCAAAAAGAGCCGCTGAGAAAAGTTTTTGAGTAGTATGGAGGGAAGTTCAGGGTACGGCGGTAGGTGTCTGTAGCAGTGCAATCGGGGCGATCTTTAAATACAGACATAAGAGAAGTTCTAAGAGCAATGTTGTAGGATTTTAGGTGACAGCTTTCTTTTTCAGGTGAGACCTTGAAATAGGACATAATCTAATGTGTAAACATCTGTCAATTTAGTGCATTGACATGGGAAAGAATGGGTATACACTAATTTCTTCAACAACAGTTTAGTATTCAAACTAAAAAAACGATTCTACTTTAGTATAAATTGTAGGCCTCTAGATTATTCATTTTACCTGGATAATTAACATATCATTATACTAAGGATTTAGATGCCTAAATAGTTATCATTAATTTAAGAACAGGACCAGCAGATTCAACTTCACGCTTGGCCTGAGCCATTCTGTGAGGAAATGAGTGAACGTTCCTTAAAATCAGCTGGATGTGCACAGTAAAAATCGAAATAGCCTACCTTAATGCACAGTCCTGTGCTCTGCATAGTCCTATGTATAGTAACAGAGCTGAATAATTTTAATCAAATATGAATATTATCGCTACATGTTGTGCTTCACATTCTCATACATTAACGGATCAACATCTCTACTGTTCCAAAGTATGGGGACACTTAGAAATTTCCTTGTATTCGAAATAAAAGCTATTTTTTTTTAGATCAAATTGATCATAAATACAGTGTAGACATTGATAATGTTGTAAATGACTAATGTACTTGGAAATGGCAGATTTTTTTAATGGAATGTCTACATAGGCGTACAGAGGCCCATTATCAGCAACCATCACCCCTGTGTTCCAATGGCAAGTTGTGTTTGCTAATCCAAGATTATAATCATTAAAGGCTAATTGATCATACAGTTGATCTGCAGTTATGTTATGTTAGCTCATCTGAAAACTGTTGTGCTGATTAAAGAAGCCTTCTTTAGACTAATTGTGTATCTGGAGCATTAGCAATTTTGGGTTCGATTACAGGCATAAAATGGCAAAAAAAATGAACTTTCTTCTGAAACTCGTCAGTCTATTTTTGTTGTGAGAAATGAAGACTATTTAATGCGGGAAATTCACAATAACCTGAAGATCTCATATAACGCTGTTTACTACTCTGTTGTAATGTGGGGATGCCGAGAGCCAAGGGAGATGGCGGGTAATGACCAGCACAGTCAACTTCTCAAGTTTCTATGAATGATTTCCATTGATCTTAACCATGTTGGAAAGTACAACGACATTACAATTCCCTAGCATACTGAAAAGACAAAACATACTGTACAAAACTAAACAAAATGTAACCTCAAACAGGTCCTAACTTGAATGTAAACTCAACAGCTCCCAATCATGCTGTGAGCAGCCAACATTTTTACCTGGTTAAGGGTAAAGTTACTCTTGACGCTGCTATTTCCCAGGCAGGCCTAGTAACCCACTGCCACCAGCCACAAACAATCCTGGCTAAACTAAACCACTAGCTTAAATAGCAACTAATGCTATTTAATGCTAATCTGGGCTCTAGATTTTGCTGTTTCGACAACACATTTGGTACCAAGGACTCAAGGAGGGGCTCAGCTGGGGAGGGAAGAGTAAACTATCAATGCGATTGGGTTTTCCGTTTGGACATCATTAAAAAACATCAGCAGTTTGGAACATCATTAAAAAGGTAAACATACAGATCAGCAAAATGTTTAAGTAGGTAGATGGGTATGTCAGCCACCACCAGTGTCAACTCAGAAAAACTTCACCAGCAGAACTACAGAGGCCACACTGCATGGTGCATATGACTAAGTACCTTAAAAAAATTGAATACCTGATAAAAGTACTTTGAGGAATCAGTACAATTCTGGATAAGGTACTGTGGACAGATCAGAGGGGACAAAGATTAACATGTTCTAGAGGGATTGCAAGAGGTTTGTAAGTTTGGAGAAAAAAGGTCAGAGGAGATATTGTTAGATGATAAGAGACAGCTTTTATCTTCAGGGGAGTATGGGAACGATGTGTATACTGACATATACAGTTCCTTCAAAAGGTATTTAGATCACTTAACTTTCTCCCGTTTTTTTGGTGTAATGGACTTCATTTAGGACTACAATTTTTGTCATCAATCTGCATACAATACCCCATAATGATATAGAAATTACATGTTTTCAGGGTGACTAAATATTGAACATTTAAAACTAAAACCAAAATATCTCATGTACATAAATGTTCAGGAATTACAAATTGACCTCAGATGTCTATAGTGGGTGATTGGAGGCCACCTGTGGCAAATTCAATTGGACATGAGAGAGGCCTGTCATTTTCATCATAGGTACACTTCAACTATGAGAGACAAAATGAGAAAAAAAATCCAGAGAATCACATTGTAGGATTTTTAATGAATGTATTGGTAAATTCCTCAGTAAAATAATCAGTATATGATCCCACGCGTCAAAATGAATATCAAAGCAAAAATCATATCCAAGGAACTATCTGTTGACTTTCCAAGACATAATTGTGGCTACGTGTGTCTACATGTGTGCTAACGCAAGTTCCCAGGAGCACTGTGGGCTCTGTGAAACGAAAGAAGACCACCAAAACTCTTCCTAGAGATGACAATCTGGAAAAACTAAGTAACTGGTCAAGAAAGGCCTTGGTCAAGGTGGTGACCAAGAACTCAATGGCCACTCTAAGAGAGCTTTGGCATTTCTCTGCAGAGATGGTAGAACCTGCCAGAAGAAAAACTATCTTTGCTGCACTTCCTCAATCAGGCCTGTATGGTAAAGTGTCTAGATCAGGGGTGTCCAAACTATTCCACAGAGGGCCGTGTGTCTGCAGGTTTTTGCTCTCTCTTTGTACTTGATTGACTAATTAGGTTACTAGGAAAACCAAAAACCTGCAGACACACGGCCCTCAGTGGAATGGTTTGGACACCCCTGGTCTAGATGGAAGCTACTAATGAGTAAAATAGACATGACATGCTACCTGAAGGACAGAAAAAAAAAATTCTCTGGTCTGGAAAAAAAAAAAAAATCTGGATTATAAGGCCTGAATGCAACCCACTATGTCTAAGGAAAACAAGGCATCCCTCACCACCTGGCTATTCTCCCTACAGTGAGGCATGGTGTTCATAGCATCCTTCTATAGGCGCACTTCTTCGTGCCAGGGACTAGAGAATGTTTATGATTGAGGGAAGGATTAACAGGTTAAAATGCCGAGGCATTTAAAGAAAACCTGTTCCAAAATGCACAGGACCGCATACTTGTACGAAAATGAATCTTACAGCACAAAAATGACCAAAAGCACAGAGCCAAGTCAATGTTGTTGTGGCATTGGGGCAAGTCTGTGAATGTCCTCAAATGAATGTCCAGCCAAAGCCTGGACTTGATCCCAACTGAACATCTGTGGGGAAACCAGAAGTATGTAATTTTCCAACAATCCCCATCTAATCTGACAGAGGTGAAAAAACTACAAGGAAAAATGTCCAGGTATATAAAGCTGCCATAGGCTTGGCTAAGAAGGCTTCTGCATGCCCGTTAGCTTCCAGAAGCACATCACACATGCCCCCCTGAATGAATGACACATGTCACCCAGATGGAATGCAAGCACCAATGCAAGTCACTTTTTGAATTTTACCCCCTGGGGTCTATCTGTGCATACGGGCCCGAAAAATTCATATACAGGGCCCTATGATGATGTAGGTATATCACTGAAAGATAATTAACAGGTTCCAATCATTTAATAAGGAATTAACTTAACTGAAATTTAAATTTTTATGAATTTGAGTGCATGAACCACAGTCCGAGACCTTTAGAACATAACATAATCCTTTGTGAAAAACAATATTTTGAATTAATTTTCCTCATAAGCAGCTGGATGTGCACAGTTTTGCCTATATTTCTATTCTTTCAAGAAAAAAAACATTTCAATACAGCCTAGAAAATATTAAACTATTACAAATCTTATAATTGATTTTGACTTATCTATACCTATAGAGAAGGTATTGGTATTGAAATTAATTTTATTGTATTGAAATGCATAGTAACTAATTATTGTGTCAAAAGATAATAGAAGTTGAAATTGACATTGGAACATTTCTGTTAGACAGTAATAGATGATTAGCTGAATTAAGATATTGAGCTATTTAATCATTTAAATTAGTGTAAGGGATTAAGCTGAATTATGTCATTGGTCTGTCTGAAAGGGTCTCAAAAAAGGTCTATAAGAAATAATCTATTAGTAGGCCATTCCAGGAAAGGGAGGAAATGCAACCAGACACAGAAGTCAGAACTTCTTGCTCAGCTTTTCCTACAACTTTGACACTTTAATCCACTAAGAATCAGATTAAGAAGAATAAAATAGAAAAACTTTCTGTTCGCACAATGTGGAAATGTGTCTTTAGATTCACCACATAAAAAACAATAAAAACTTTTGGGAGCACATCCTTTTCAAGATATGATTGGGTCTCAGCCCATAATCAATGTAGTTGGTTACTGTAAATAAGTTAAACATAAAAATAACATGAAATCCACATGAGTACAAATTACACAGTTCAGTGGTCCCTCAGAGGGTGGTTCAATTAGCTAGCACTGTCCAAGGTTTGAGGTTAATTTAATTGGGTTGCCTTGCAACATCTTGCTCAAGCGACTATTTGTAGCGGCTTGGGTGCCTGTAAACTCAATCAAGATTATTGTTAAGTGAGCAACATGATGAGAACCAGATCAGCATTGGGTCTGCTTTGAAGAATACATATCTCAACATCAACTGTCCAGAGTCTGCTGGAAGTTGAAAAGGGCATCAATAATTTAATATCATTAAATTGGGTAGTAAAACTGAATAAAAGCTAAATAAAGAAATGTTAAGATCATTCATTCGTAGCACTATTACAGAACATTTTAGAATAAATCTTGACAACATGTACAATCTTCACACATTTTCATGTACAGGGAATAGGAAATGTTTATCTTGCTAACAGGTGTAGGCTAATTAAATGTTATCCTCAAGTATTATCTAAAAGCCTACAAACCCTCACTAAAAACCTTTTCAGAATAATGCCGTTTCAGAATAATGCAAAACATAGGCCTATTTAAGCGTTGTAATTATGATTTATTGCAATGAATCGCCATTTCTGTACGTATGTGTGCCTTTGTACAAAAAAAAGAGGAACCGCCCTTTGCCACCGCTGTTAACGTAATGTGATTCTACCACGCGTGTGCTTACCTACGGATGTGAGTTTTCTCCGCAAGCGCAAACCGCACCATTCACACTGCGGACTTTCGGCTCAGTTGCAGCAAACTGTTCGCACGCCACTGTGGCACTCGCGCCGCAACACAAATCATTTTTGTATTTAAGGATCAAAGTTAAACCCATTCAACTGGCTCAACACCCAACAAACAGATACTGTCTAGAAAGCCGGACGGGAGAGACGAAGATCATCGATTTATATTAGAGTATAACGTTTTAAATCTTTCGCTGCGGAAGCGTGTCTATACAACGAATCTCAAACATGCGGAACATTTCGGCGTGGTCACTCTTTCTAGTAGTCTCGTTGCTTGCTGTGAATGGTAAGCTTTTTTCCCACCCAAGCTCTTTTCTTTGTTGTAGTAAACGCTATTGCATTGTTGATCCATGTTTTGCTGCCTCGGTCTGTTGTTGGTTACCGCTAGGCCCTGGGCTGTTTTCTTTATTCTAAACCGAATAACGGTATACGGGTAGCAGAAGCTGCCTCGTTGACTAACGTAAACTGACTAACGCTAAGTTTTAACATAACAGTTACGCTTTGCGGTAAAACAGATATTTCTATTACTCTGCTAATTTAGCCGGTTATACCTGCCTGGTTTTGGTCAAGCCATGTTAAAAAGGCATATTGGCGGCTTACATGTTCCGTGTTTGATTCTAGACACATAAAAATCAGTTTCATCGCAAGTTTACCGTTGCAGTTGTTTTTTATTAATCTTAAAGAGGTTAGGATTTACGGCAAAAAAAAAATGCTAATATGCTTATTCGTTTGCAGTCTAGTCACATAGCAGCCTGCGGATAGTCTATTAGGACATGATGCGCAGAATACTTGACTATAAATGATCTATGTATCCTATTTACCAGAAAGTCTTGTATTTAGGAGTAGTATAGGGGTCGTTCTAGGGTTCTATGGAAATTTAGGGATGAAGTCACATTTTCTCATCTTTAATCATAGACCTAGACGAGAGGTATGATTAACTCTGTATTACAATTATTGATAGTCTATTTGGAATGTTTGGTGAATGATTAGACTCAGACCTGACTGACTTGACTGAGTGGCAGAATGTTTAGGTTATGAGGTCTGTTTGGGTGAGTCGAGTCTGTCTGTCTTTCCCTTAGAAGGGTCGATGTCGATCCACCGCGGGGGACGTAGGTTCAACCCTGAAGGGTGCCATTTTCCTCCCCTTACACACACACACACACACACACACGCACACACATACAGTGCGTGCCATTGTGAGACTATAAAGGCTCCGTCTAGCCGTCGAGTCCCAATTCTGCGTTTCGTTTTTTTCCCTTTACATTGTTACAGAAATCATTATCTGAATGTGGGGCCCTCAATGACCTAAATTGTGTACTGCAATCAGAAGTAACGTGCATTACAGTAAAAAAAAACGCAATTTGGGACAAACCCCGGCATTTGTCAAGTTTTTAGGATTAACGCTTTGGCTATATTGCAAATTTTGCTTGAGGGGTTTGGATTTTGGGATGAGACAATGCAGGAGGAGGGAGGGGGCATATCCCCAGCTGCAGTCGACTCTTCTTTTGGGAAGGGGCGTGTGTCTGTGAGAAAATGAGCTTTTCGTGTTATCTGTGTGATGCACGCACTGTGCACGTAATGTGTGAGCGTGCACGTTATGTATATGCACATGCAACCGCTTTCTTTTTGGGTTCTATTCGCTCACAGCCACACCCTGAACGATGTGTAACTCGATCAATCCTCCATACGGGAGACGGAGGAGCCATGTGGTGATCGTCAAAGAACGGATGGATCGATTATTAATTAACTGTAATCCACCGCAGCTGGGGATCCGCACAGATCTACGCGGACAGTACTGCTTAATGTATATATTATGAATTCCATTTTGACATGTACAAATATTTTCTTAAAGAACTTTAACATTATCGCATAACACGAGAGCTATGATTAGTCATGTGGCTGTTTTAAGGTCACCTTTTGACAGAGACCGGGGCTGCTTTCCTCATATTGGCCTAGGAAAACGCGTGTAAGATAGCAATTAGTAACCGCCGAAGGTTATTAACTAAGTTATTAAATGACGACGTTGTATTATCAAAACAACATACATTAATATATCTAATATTAGCTAAAATAAATTGCAATATAGAACGTAACAGAATGCGCAAATTGTCAGGCCAGGGACGTTGCTGTGCCTATTTTAGGGGAGCTTTAGCACGGTTGAGTTTGATTTTTTTGAACGTAACTCGCTCATCTGAAGCGGGATGTCTTTTGTAAATAGTAGCTAACGTTTCTAGTTATCGGAGAAGTAAATCTCAGATTCAAAATGTATTTGCACTGGAAAGCAACCGTACATTTTGATAGTCAATTTAACCTTTCATCTAGCCCACTACTATTTTTTATAGAAATGTATGGAGGTTAAAAATGTTTTTGCGATCGTAAAAATCTCATGTTTGAAAATTGTTTGAACAAGTTGCAGTTCGATAAATCGACTTGCGAGACAGACGTCATGTAGCCTAATATTCGAATGATCAGTATTTGTAACTTTCTTGGAAGGCAGGAAAGCTAGCTACAACTTTCTAGTGGGTGCAGGAAAGCTAGCTACAACTTTCTAGTGGGCGTATCAGAGAAGACTAAGATCTGTCATTTGTAATACAAATTAAAATACATTTATAATGTAATTCAGCAAAATTGTAAGGTGGCAAATAATTCGGGACGGTGGCCGATAATTGGGGGTCTTATTTTTTAGGACAACACTAACCAACTACTGAAAACAATTATTTCCCATTAATGACATGTTAGCTAAAAGGTGTATCTCATTAATAATAATCAGGAACACAGTTGCAAACCTCCCTGTTTCACAGATTCATGTTTCTTTGGGTTTGAAGATAACCTATTTCAACGTGTTCTGTTCAGAGAAAGGGAGACCCAGTGGTTAAAGTTTTTTTAATTATGATACATTTTTTATGACTTTATTCCGAGATGAATGTGCCAAAGATTGAATCTGTTTTTAAATGATTTAGAATTATTCAGATAAACAGAATATACTGTATGTAGATGTTCATTTACTATAAACTATAGTTGACAAAAGTGTTTTGGTTACATAGTACAGCATTTTTTGTGACATTTGTTGATGTTGGATGGATGAAGATAGAGTTTAATTTCTTTATTTAGATAGACACTGATCAATTATAAATTAAATTCTAACAAAAACTATGAAACAGGTATACGTTTAGCCAACTTTGTTAAACTATAGCTTAGTCACCCGCAACCTGGTCTCATTGGAATAAGTAAACTCTTATACTTAAATCTAAGGCACTTGATTTTGGTTCTGTATATTTTACAATATGGCTGTAAAATATACAGAATAAATACAGTAAGACAATGACAACAATAAAAGGTTACATCATGTGGATGGCTGTGTACGTGTGCATCGCTTACCTGGAGGACACATGGTGTGGTTATGGTTAGAAAAAACAATCACTTGCAACATGTTGTAGTGACCATGGTAAGGCCTTTAATGGGATGTCCCTATTTGGAGGAGTGGATAGTGCACCCATCTGTTGAGCTGAAGGACTTGGGTTTGATTTTTGTTTCTGTATTATTACTCAAACGTTACTACACCTTGAGTAATATATCTTACACATTTGTCTGTCAAAGAAGTTTGTAACATCTTTCAATGAGACTAGGCTGCCCACCTAACCCGCCCTAGTCATAGACACAGCTGTGTTTTTAGCCTTGTCGCTATTTTTAGCATTACTTAAGAAACATACAGTTTGTATGTAATGCCTCAGAAGGGGAATGGAATAAGATATGGTGTTTTTGTCCATGATGAAGCAAAACATCAAAATTAAACTATGTGTAAACAGAAACAAGAACATGTTTTAAAGGGATTGATCTTCAGGCATACATCTAGATTCAGCTTAAATTATCTAAGCCTGGGCTGCCCAACCCTGTTGCCTGAGATCTACTGTCCTGTAGGTTCTCTCTAACTGTATTTTTGCACACCTGAATCTAATAATTAGCTGGATAAAAAGCTTACCTGTATTAGCCACAAAATGGAGTTGAAGAAAAAAAACCTACAGGACAGTAGATCTCCAGGAACAGGATTGGGCAGCCCTGATCTAAACCTATTTTTGTGAAAACTGTTTTTACTCTAGGTGCAACCTACCTCTGCTTTTACTTAGCCATGTAGAAGATTACTTTTGATCCACCAAATTAACTAAGTGCATTGCTATTTTTACCTGGCTTGATTGAAAAATCTATTGAAGATGCTACTTATTTTGTTAGAGCGTAAAACCCCTTATTGGCCTTTTAAATCATTAATGATTACTCATTGAGAGGGACATGTCTGTGTGTCTGTGTGCATGCTTTTGCGTGTATACAATAGGTCTTCTGTACCATGTCCTATCCCACACAGAAGGAATATTGTAATTCCATTTTCTTTCCTGTGCTTAAAGATTGCATGGAGCCTGTCATAATCTCTATGGCTTTGTTGCTGTCTAGATATGACTGAAACCATTGCATTCTGTATTTGGGAATGTCCATCATGGAAAGGATCTGAGCTATGAGTTGCAAAACATGCTATATGAAATCATTTAAAATACTTAAGTCTTAGTTGAGCTTGAATTGCTTGATGGATCTGTAAAAAAAAGAAATCAGGCTGAAGTATTTGAAATAGTTTGAGTGGTATTTGAACGCAGGTCAATGTTGCGCAGGTCAGAACCAGTGTTTTTGCTAATATACACCTAAAACACTAATATGGGTGTATTTCTGAAAGATTGTATGGAATACTTTGGTGCAGCAACATCAGTAATGTAGCATTTGGAGTAGGCTGACTAGTGAAGTTATTGGTATGTTTATTGTGTACAATCCCTCCAACCATCTCTCTTTCTCTCCCTCCCTCCATTGCAGTGCGGTCACAGGATGACTTGAGGCTGTCTGATGCCTTGGATGTTGATACAAAAGCACGTAAGTACATTGAAACAATGTGACTGTAAAATATACAGAATTAATACAGTAAGACAATGTGACTACAATGTACGGTTAAACTACAGTAAGAGCATGTGACTAAAACAGAGTTCAAGTACATTAGGAAGAAATACACTAAATGAGTGTATAATATACTGTTTTAATATCGTAAATTACAATGACTGTACCATATACAGTAATCTTAGACTACTTTCAAAAACCTGGATTCATGAATTTGTATTGAATCATACATCAAAACAAAATAATTATGGCAAGTTCATGTATTCATTGATCATGTATTTTTGCAGCATTCTGGTCAACTCTTTTAATTTCAGTCCTTTCAAGATATGAACTGAAATTCCAGTTACATTTTAATCCCACACAGAAGGAATATTGTAATTTCAGTTTCTTTCCTGACTTAATGTTTTTTAAAGAATACTGGATTCTATGCCTGATTTCATGGCCCTGATTACAATGCCACACCCTATATTGTTTTTATTCCTTCCATCTCATTAGCAACAGTCACAACCAAAACAGCTACATCGGGAGGAGGAGGACAACCAGGTAAACAATACCAGATTGATGGATTCATGTAGATACCTCCTCTGTTGTTATGTCTGCTTGTGCCGTAGATACTGGGCATACATGATGAGTAAGACAATGGTCCCCATTTATTTAGTAGTAAACCAGCCAGAACTGAGCACTTGAAAGTCTGCTTACAAAAGACTGGCTACTCATTCCCTGCCCCTTCTCCTTTTCTGTAGTTTTGGTTCTTGGTTAACAGACGGGCATACCCTATGCAGACCTACCTTTTATAAGTACTGTAGGTCCAGCATCTCCAGAAAATGCTGAGTCATATATTCCAATCTCCTCATTCCTAACACACTGGGGAGGGGCTGGTTCAGGAGAGCATCAGCATATCCTTTAGATCCGTTTAGTCATGAGAGCTATACATACTCAGACAAAGCTATGAGCAGAAAGGAGGATAATGAATACAGTGAATATGACATCTTGTGCCTTATGGATCCGTATTGCAGCACTTTGGAATTCAAATGATGACTATGGGGGTTAAGTTCAGACTGTCAGTTGTTTTAAATACGTGTATTTACATCCAAATTGGATACAATATTCATAAATGCAGATCATATACACTACCATTCTACGGTCTGGGGTCACTTTGGGGTCAGTTTGGTTGATTAAAGAAGCAATGGGTTCGATTACAAAATGTCCAGAAACAGAGAGCTTCTGAAACTCGTTTGGTCTTAGTTCTGGCTATTCCATGCAAGAAATTGCCTAGAAACTGAAGGTCTCGTAAAACAATGTGGAGTACTCCCTTCACAGAAAAGCACAATACTGGCTCTAACTAGAATAGAAAGAGTGGGACGCCCCAGTGTACAACTGAGCAAGAGGACAAATACATTTGTGTTTGTTTGAGAAACAGACCTCACAGTTCCTCAACTGGCAGGTTCATTAAATAGTACAAACACCAGTTTCAGCATCAAGAGTGAAGAGGCGACTCTGGGATGCTGGCCATCTAGGCAGAGTTGCAAATAAAAAGCCATATCTCAGACTGGCTAAGAAAAAAAGATTACGGTGGGCAAAAGAACACAGACACTGGACACACTACAATTGCAAAAAAAGTGTTATGGACAGAACGATATAAGTTTGAGATGTTTGGACAAAGAAGAACATTTGTGAGATGCAGACCAAACAAAAAGATGCTGGAGAATCTGTCAAGCATGGTGTGGGCGACATGATTGTTTTGGGGGTGCTTTGGTGGTGGTACATTTTTGAGATTCGTACGGGGGAAAAGGGATCTTAAAGATGGAAAGCTGTCAATCAATTTTGCAACGCCATGCCATACCATGTGGACTGTGGTTGATCAGATGGTATTCTGTCTGTAATGAATAAAAATAATCTATAATCTTTAACAAATTGACAACTCGAATGCCAAAGGTCTGAAAGGCTGTAATTGCTGCAAATGGAGGATTCTTTGATGAAAGCAAAGTTTGAAGGACAATAATTATTTCAATTAAAAATCATTATTTCTAACCATGTCAATTACTATATTTCCTTTTCATCTTGCTATTTTTCCTATTCAAACTCATTTCCTGTATGTTTTCATGAAAAACAAGGGTCTTTGTAAGTGACCCCAAACTTTTGAACGTTGGTATTTGGTTGATTTTGTACACAGTTCCCCTCATGCACTCAACCTGTTGTCATTTTATCATTTCACGTCCAAAGTGCCGAAGTACGAGATAGTGCTGGAATACAAAAAAAGAAAAACCTATTTGTACTGTTGAGTTCAGAGTAGTTCTAGCCCTCCCCAAAAAACGTATGTTATTGACAAATGCTTTAGATGATTAAAAAAAAATCTTCAGATTTATTTTTTTGTACACTTAAAAAACCATGCTATATGCATTAAAATATCCTTTTAAATGTATTCAAAAATAAGTATGCTTTCCATGAAATGGTGTCTGGGGATCCTACAGAGGCCATAGCAAAATTGGCTTAGCATCACAATTTGATGGGAGATCTCACTCAGGGCCGCTTTGTCTTGTTACACTCTAGTGACTCCTTGTTCTAGGTGTTGCACCTGTGAGCTCAAATGTGGTTGTTGGCTGGTGAATACATTAACTTTGACATTAACATGTGTGCCAATGAATGCCTCCTGGTTGTGCAGGCAGTGTTATAAGCAGAAATTGTCTGATGATGGTTGTCTGTAGGTCTGGACTTTGGACCAGGTGTGATCACCACCACAAAAGCTCCACCGAAATCTCCAAAGGACTCGATCAATCCCAAGCCCAAACCAGGTGAGATGGGACACACACAGACATGAAAAACTTGGTTTCATACATGTTAAAGCAACCACCTGCAAGTTTAACAGTTTTATCCCTACTACTTTACCATATTTAACCAGCATGTATTTCCTCTTGCTCAGCAGAGATGGATAGAGTACTTAGCTGATGTAATGTGGTTAATGGGCACAGTGAAAGGAAGTCGTTTTGTCAGTCAGTCAGAACTGCTTGTCTGTAATCATTGATTTTCATTAAAATCCTTTTGGGGGTTTTAATCAGTGAGCTGGAACAGTTGACAGGTGAAGGATTGACAACCTAGTTCCGCCAAGGCTTACATTATGTCATTTAGTGCAAGCATTTACCAATATCAACTGTCAGGAAGAGTAAGGGTTACCTGCCTTGCTTAGGAATGACAGGTTGAATACCTTAACAGCTCAGGGATTAGCAAAGAATTGGTTACTGGTCAGATAGCAATGCTATCTGCCACCCCACAAAGATTACTGCACTTAAATTGTTTAATAGTGCTGCTTTAATGCTTTAGTATAGTATTGCTTTAATGGCACTAACAAAATCGGTAATGTACCACTCGAAATAAAGGCCTTGATTTGTATGTTAGTTATATTCTGGTTATTTTCCCGTTGTTTATGTGGTGCCAAGATCGTGTTTGTAACTTGTAAATAATCCTATGTATAATCCTTGAGGGCTAAAGCAATGGCTATATACTGTCAATGCTGATTGATTAAAGGTTATTTTAGATTGCAAGCATTGCCTTTAACATTTTAGTTGTGCTATAGTGGATTCTTCTGCGCTTCAGATTGAATCGAGTCGTAGGCCTGGTATTAAGTGTAACGAGACGCTTGATTTTGAGCGTATTGTAAGGCCTTGAATTAAGACCAACACGAAGCCTAGTATTTTGGCGAGAATAGACTTGCTTGAAGCATCACATTTGACACGTAAGAGAAACACTACAACCACAAATGTGAACAATTAGTCCAAAGAAAGTTTTCTGCACCAAACTGTTACACATTTCCATTGTGGTCCTCTTCCAACATCATACAGACACGTTAACAGAAACCACTGAAGTGCTATCAGTCTTACCATCACATGGGTGAAATGTGAAAAGCATATTTCATTTGAAGGTGCCTCCAGGTGCCAGTTGATGCTGTTCTTGTCTTGGAAATATCTTACATAACAGCCAACCAGCCTAGCATTACTAAACCAACAGTTAATCCTAGCATAAATAAGCTTAGCATTAAGCCTAGCATTATTACGCCTAGCATTAGAAAGTTTAGCGTTAGGGCTGTTCTTCGCGGATGAAGATGTAAGAAATCATTAGGGCTGTATTAACCCCTGAGTACTCACTGCACTAACAGATGACACCCAGGCTGATTTTGACTTTGGGGCCAGCCTCCGCCCGGGTCTCCTCCCCCACTCCACTAAGGGCCCGCGTATCCCACACAAACCTCAGCCCGGTTGGTATCGCTGCCGCCTAATGAGCATACCTGGGCTGAAATACTATTCTGAATGTTTCAAATACCCAGAAATATTTGCAGTAGCCTTCCAGGGTGCCGGATGTGCGGGTTTATCAAGCTTTTGCACTGTTCTATCAGTCCATTAAGCTAGCCGATCTCTCAAAGATTTAGTACTTGAAACTATTTGGAGTAGTATTTTAACCCATGGTTTTCAACAAACCATCACTATTTCCCGAAGTTCAGAGTCACCGTCCATCCATCGTGCTGTTTTCACATCTGTGTCCTAGTGTCATTGTGTCCACTGTATTTCTTGCGTGTAATTCATCTGCATTGTCGGCCGAAGGACTAGTGTCGAGCAGGGGTGAAGAGCGCCGCCTTGAAAGTGGCATTAGTGTAGCCCACCAATACCACTAAAACAGTAGCGTTGTTACACAAACTCAGTAGAGGATTTAACATTTTAAACAGCAGATGCGCCAGACATTCTAATTAGAATGCAGATACAAAATGCAGCTTTCATGGAATGGCGTGACTAGGAGCAATCATTGAGGCCAGTTTGTCAAACTCTGTGTATCATTTCTGTGGCTCAAATCTGACAACAAGCTTACTTGTTCCAGGTCTGCTTACTGTAATACACGCTGATCTGATTTGACTGGACACATGACAACTCCTATTGGTTCTTATGGTGTAGCAGAAGATGAGGAGAGGTCAAGCAGAGATTATTAAGATGCACTTCATGTCTATACATTCACACAAATGTAGTATGTTTTGTCTGCGTCAGTGACATGTTGGTGTCCTAAAGCACCCCATTTAAAAACCGTGTATCATCATGGTGTTTTTGTGTCTCTGGTGTTGTGTTTTGAGTCTGTAGCTTTGTTTCTCTGGGAGGTTTCTGAGCCACTGAACACTATCACATTCTGGAATGCAACCAAATGACCAAACAAACAGTGTAACTTTTGACAGACCTTTGAACCTATATATTTCCTACTGAGTACAGAATTTACTTTCTTTCACACATTGTAGTTCATCCGATGTTTAGTCAATTGTGTGGCTACAGAAGTGGCAAAGAGAGGCAGTCTCTCGTTTGTCATTTTTATCTTTGTGTAGCTGTACAATATTTGCAGAGGAAAATGTTATGTCTACAGATCAGTTTTTCTATCTGTATATATTGATCATAATATATACAAGGACAAACTAGTGCTGTGGATGCTATCGTGACTGTGGACATGCTGTCCCTGACTACAGATTCTTTAATATATTTTCTGATTTTCTTTCTGGCTTGGGCCTCTGTCCCAAAATGATTCTTAATTTCTGTGACTCACATGTGACCTGTGACCTCTCCCTGCAGCCAGTGATGAGTTGGACCTGGCTGATGCTCTGGACCCCAACAATGACATTGGAGGAAAGGACAAAAACAAGGGACAAGGTTATTTTTTATTTTGTTGTTATTGTTTAGTCATTCATTCATTTAGCTGTTAATTTGGTTTTCTACAGGACTACATTTTGTTCAGAATTGGGGTTATATATTGGTTTAAATATTGTAGTATTCAGGAATTGCTGTAGAATAGTATTAGTAGTAATATTGTAACTAGTAGTAGTGGTCGTGGTTTCTGACCTTTTGCACATGCCGTACCTTCATTTCATCCTCCTGTGGTAGCAGGAATTCTCCAGCTAAACATGAAATGCAATAATACCAGATAGCAATTCAGATTTCTTGTTTTTGTGGGACTGTATTTTCTGGCATGGAAATATGGTACATGGAAATAGCATGTGTTTTATTAGCCAAGATAAATAAAAATACAGTCCCACAAAAACTAATAAATACACCAGTCTTAGTAGTACACTGTAGTCAGAGATGGGCAAAGGTACATCAACAATGATTTTAAAATACGTTTTTAATTACCTTAATTATTAGTGCATCAAAATGAACTACAAAATACAGCAGCCATACTGTTTATCAAAATAAACTACTACTGTTTTTTTGTATTTTAAAAATACTTTTACAAGGGAGCTTGGAATCACTGCAAACTTTGTTGACTCTGTTGATGTAGTAGACAATGCTTGACAGCCACAACTTTTCTCTTCCTAACAGGTAATCTGACCTGTGCAACCAGTTAACAGATCAAATATTCAAATACCCCTTTTATCACCCAGATAAAGGTTGGTTAAAGTAAC
The DNA here is from genome assembly GCA_016801105.1 of Esox niger. Lineage (NCBI taxonomy): Eukaryota > Metazoa > Chordata > Actinopteri > Esociformes > Esocidae > Esox > Esox niger. The sequence continues at coordinate 34,869 of JACXGJ010005111.1, forward strand.
CAACAGTTAAAAGTTTAACTAACAGTTTGCTAATGACTTTGTGTTTGGTTTTGAAGGGCTTACTTTCCATCAGCAATGCTGACTCAAGAAGCCAAATGATGGCTCGTTTATTTATAGCAACTAGTTTCTAAGTAATTAATCATTTGATTGTTACCCATAAATGCTCTGCTCAAAAACATTAAGGGAACATTCAAATCACACATTGAGTCTTGAAGGAAATGTATTAAAGATCAAAATCTTTACTGTACATTGTATAATTCGTTGAGACCAAAGTGAACTGAATTTGACTTGAATATAACGATGGTCAATGTAAACAAAAACCACCAACTTTGATTCGAACTCGCACCTAAAATGAAAGTAAACAATTGAAATCACAGGCTGTTCCATCTTGTGTGTATTTCATCATGGCAACTCATAATGTGATGGAATCAATACCTTCGTCATCTAGGAGCTGCCACATGAGGATGGGCATTTGTCTGCACCAGGAGGAACCCAGGGCCCACTGGAACAGCATGAGGTCTGACGATGGGTCTGAGGATTTCATCCTGGTACCTAACAGCAGTCAGAGTACCAATGGCTAGTACAAGCAGGTTCTGCCTCATGCTACCAGTAGTGAGAAGGACACTAGCAAAACGCAAAACTAAAGAAGAATCAGTCAGGAAGGATAAAGAGAGCAATTGTATGTGGCCACCACCGGCAAAACCATTCCCTTTTTTGGGATTGTCTTGCTGTTGCCTCTTCAGTATACATTTTCACTTTCCTTTGCACCAAAAGAGGTGACATTGATTCACAATAGTTTATGCTTCCAAACTGGACAGATTGATAGCCCTGATAATTTTACGTTAAGATATACTGTGATGATCTGTTTGTTCCCTATATTGTGTCAGGCAGTCATTTATGCATTGGTATGCAAAATCATGATCCTACTAAACAGCTACTTCAATAAGGATACAGTTATTTAGCAATCAATGATTTCTTTCATCATTGGACACCTATTTGGAAGTTGAAAACTAAGATTTTAGCACTTTGTCAACGATTATTAAATGATCAATATACTTTTGATTTAAAATGTAGCCAGAGACTTAATCAGGAAGTAGCACCAGTACTTGTCAAGGTGTATTAACCCCACTCCAATAACTGAATCTATTAAGAGATGCAGTATAAAAAGGACACACACATTTATAGTCCAGTTAAATCATATACTTCAACTTTAATAGAGAATACAAACAATCGAGAATATTACCGACCAGGTATTCAAAAACAGTTCCAAAGTTCTACCAATAACAGTCTAATTTATATGTGAGTGTGGTTGAGTGAGTGTTAATGACAATAAGGCGTGTGTGTGTGTGTGTGTGTGTGTGTGTGTGTGTGTGTATCAAGTTAGACCATATTGAGGCATTATTATGTAATGTTTAGCAACACTGAAACATTTATCTTTCGTGCACAACCAATGAAAACATCGGCTGAAAGTAGCAAGCTAAATTTAACTGTGATGGCTGCTACTCAGGTCAAAAAGTTAACTATAAAATTATGTAAATTGGTAAACAATGTACCCTAGGCTACTTAAATGAACCCCAAAATCTAACAAACTGTAAAAAAAATTGCAGCAATGAAAGTTTATAATCAAAGGAAATCTGGCAATCTGCATGTTTCTCACCTTGACCACCATCTTCGGGTATGGATACATTTTCTGTTATGATCTCAAATTACTGGTCTGGGGCAGCAAACAGAGGCAGCAAACAGAGGCTGCAATTTTATTATTTTATCATGTAGACTACTCAAAGTATTTTACAGTATTTTTTTATACAAAATACAAAAGGGGGAGTATTTTGATACAAAACATGAAGCCATTTTCATCAAGCCTATCAAATACAAATTACAAAATGTATCATAAATACTCCCCATCCCTGGGTGTAGTATTAGTGCAAGGTTGGAAGGTCTGTTGTAACGTACTGGTGGTAGTAATCTCATAGTACCTGTATATTAGGTCAGTATAGTATTAGAAGCTTGATTTGGTGTCATATGCTTGTCAGATAAAGGTGTCGGTGGAGGGGGCAGGGGAGGCGGAACCCCCAATAACAGAGGAGGGAATGGGGGTAAGAAACCAAAGCGACCCACTCTTAACCGTGGTCTGCCTGACCAAACTAAAACTCACCAGGCTTATATAGAAACCTATCCGCCTAACTGCTTACTGGACTGGGGACTTACTTTCTGCTCAGTTTTGAAAAATAATACCTGTCCACTTTTTCAATGTATCGCTCTCTTTAACATCCACCCCATCTCTCTACCACTACCACACTTTCTACTATCAGCTCTTCTACCAATCTCACTCTTTCACCATTAACATGAGATACTGTGGAGTTATGGCTTAAAAACCCCAACACTCAGTATATAAATCTTTCCCTTTTGGAATGTGTGTATTGTGGCTGTGCTGTTCAGAAAGCAGGACTTGTCTAGAACTGAAACCGAATCCTTCTGTTTTCCTGCCAATGTGGTCCTAACACCTCTTGTCATTAACCTCAATTTGTTCTCTTTTTGGGTGTTCTCAAAGACTAACACTCTCTTTGTCCTTCCTGGGTGAAATCTGTCAACACACATCTTTGTTGTTCTTTCCTTGTTACTGGAGGACCAACATTTTAATGTTATTTTGGCTGACACTTACTATTGGCATGTGTGTGTGTTGTGGTTGTCACTTGCCAGTTAATGTTAGTATTTTATCCTGTTTTAGGTGGTTCCTTCTCCGATGATGATCTGTATGTTGTCAGCAAAGACGATTCCTACAAGCCCGACAAAGGCAAAGGTGAATGAAACTGACAGCAACACAGAATGAGGTTGTGGAATGTGGACAGTTTGGAGCATAATGAAGGCTAATATTTAGGGATTTGTTTAAACGTTTTTCAGACATATTTTTTTTGCCAGTTTTCCAACCGAGTTGGCAAGCAGGTTGCATGAAGGCGTTGGGTTAGACATAAAAAAGTGACTGAAGGTTGACCTCTGACTTGTCAATTTGAACATTCTCTACTGCTAAACTTACTAACTTATTTGTGTTTTGCTCAAATAAGTTCAAATTCCATTGTTAGTCTGTCATAGTTTGTGAAATGGCCTGCATAAATGAAATAGCAAAATGTAAACCTACAATATGTACACTTTCTAATAATGGTCTAGGTTCACTAAGTGTAATTATGGCTGTGCATGGACATGCCAAGTGTTAAATGAATAAGAGTTCATTAACAATGAGGCCTAAAAATTATAATTTACTCTAATGAAATTCTAAACAGTGACACAACTGCTTTTCTTAACACACCGAAGTATGTGCCCAAATTCTACCACGCTAACATGGAATTGTTTTAAAATTGACCCATCACTGATCATTTGCAGCGGATACAAGATGGATAGAACAGTTTTCATGCCACAGTTACACTAGTAGTGCCTTGGCTTTAAAGGGGAATAATGGCAAATATGGAAAATGTATGACAATAAAGCCGTGTAATTGATGCATTGTCTAAGCTTGTTTTTCAAGCTAATGCTTATCTTAGAAATTGGCTACAGAGTGCTAAATTATAGCTGAGTGGTCCCAGTTAGCATTTGGCCACTAAATTGTAAGTAACTTAAGTGGAAAGAGACATCCGTTTGAAAAAAAGTACATTCTTTAATTGTTAAAGAATTACCAATTGTAACCGGAGTTAACATGTCTCATTCTGGATGAAATTTGCTGGGCATTTCTCTGTTTCTTTTAATGTCTGTGTTCTAGTCAAACTTCGGTGTAATTTTGATTGATCTCTTTCAAGTTATTTGGTCATTTTTAATGCGCTGAGGTGGCAATGTGGTGGCGTGGTCGCAGACGGCTATATTCTCATCTTGGCAGAGTAGTACACACAACTCTGCATTGTCATAAAACCCTGCGCAATTGGAACTAAGTGTCACCTGTGAAAACGAAACGTTTGTTGGCTCTCGTTGCATGTTTTTTAACACTCATCTGCGGTAACATTGTTTCAAAAAACAAACAGACATTTCAGTGCAGTTTTGTGTGGGGTTATGCAAACTCACCAGACCAAATAAGATTGTATACGTTCATTTTGTTAAATGGATCAAAAGACCCGGGGCAGGTCCAAAAACAAAGGAGCAGAAGCCAAGGGGTAAGAACACCACTGGTTCTGTCGAGGGCATTAGTAAGGAGCGAGACATTTCACCTTGTAGTGCGATCGCTAACATGACTATTTCACCTTGTCGTAGTGCTATCGCTAGCATGACCCTGTTTTCCGTCTGTGAGAGAGGTCCATCCTTAGACAAAGTACAACAATGACTTGATGGCTGGAGACCAGGGTCACCAAAGTAGTGTTGCCTTTTACATCAACTTAATGTTTGGATGGATTTATAATTTCACGGAATTGACATCAATAACCAAAAACAGGCTTCCTCACTTAACATTGGTTTGTGCTTGTAGGTGGACGAGGTGGCAGTCAGTCCGCTGATGAGAACACTTATGGTAATCTTTTGTTGATGACCACGTCAATTTTATTTTTGATTTAACAACAGATTACGCGTGACCAGGTTCTCTGTTTAATACTGATTACGTGTGTCTGTTCCAGACACTGACAACATGCCGGAGACCGGAACCATCGCTGGCATAGTAAGTGCGGTTGGTGTGGCGCTCGTTGGCGCGATCACCAGCTACATCTCCTACCAGAAGAAGAAATTCTGCTTTAGCATACAGCGTAAGAGACTTGCATTATGGTTATCTGTAGCCTAATCTATAAAGTAGATTTTGTCTTATGGTCTAAATTAGATTGTACATTGATTACACCATAGCGAAATGACATGGGATTATTATAGTTTTTAATGTTGAATAAAGAAAATTGTAATCTAGATGTGATATCTTAGGTTTAACATAATGCTCTTCTCCCACCTCAGAGAGCTTGCAAGGAGATTTGGTAAAGACTGAGAACCCAGATGCAGTTGTGGCCACAGAACCGCAAGGTAAACATCCATGGAGAGCCAATCTAAGCACATACATTTCTATGCAACCACCCCTGATGTGCAGTGTATTCATACATTGGGGTGAAATGAGTCGAATTAAACTACAACACACTTTACAGAAAGTCACATTTTAACAGAAAACATGTAGGCAATATAAAGGTGGCAGCAAGCCTAGTATGAAGATCTATCCAGTAACCCAAAGATTGCTAGATTTCAAAAATTCTGTTCTGGCCCTTATCAAGGCAGTTTAGCCTAATGGCTCCCAGACCATATGTTAGTGGAGTTACCTGTTAAGGGGTGCATACATGCTCTCTATCTTACCCATTTCCCCCTCCCCACTACACACCTGAGAGGAACAGCCATCTGTATTTATACTGTCTCATCAAACCCCAGTTGAACCAGTGAATGCTATTCTATGATGTTTGATGATTCATGTTGCCTTGTTGTTGTCTAATAACACGCTCCCCAAAACCACTCACCGACTTTACTAAATAAACCATTCAGAAGCTATGTAGAGTCATGACAATGAGTCTCCACTAGAATTAATTGGCCAAGAAAATGGGAAATTGGCAAAAACTGAGCAATGAAGGTTGCGGCGATGATATTCAACTTCGGCTGAATTGATTGTTCTGCATTGTTGTTGGTTAACACGGGAGTGAAATGTGAAACTGTACTCTACTGTTAACAAGGTCTGTCAGGGAGATGGGAGGGGAGGAAAAGGAATAACTCATGTTGTCTTTGGTAACTTAATACTCTGGAGTGTTTTGGTTCTTAACCACTCTCATGAGAAAAACAATATGTGCAATAAAAAAATGGTTCCCCCCTAAACACATAGACCCTTATCGCAGAAACATTAAGAAGAATCTTTGTGTTTGGACAATGTATAGCCATTCTTATGTCAATTGATATTAATTACAGTCGACAAGAGAAGACACAGTGTTTTCCCAATTGGAAATGTTCGTAAAACTGATGTATATAACTGTTGAATCTTTGCTCTCTTTCAACCACACAGTTCAACAGACCCTTCTGGAACCTCCAAATGCTGAGCCACCAAGCGAGGAGAACGTGGTCTAACAACCTCTATATATACACACACACACACACACACACACACACACACACACACACACACACACACACACACACACA
>JACXGJ010005112.1:0-40985 GCA_016801105.1 Esox niger
CCAGGAACCTGGGCCTGTCTTTCCAACACTACCACAGCTCTGTCCTCTCCCAACGGCTGGGCCCTGATGGATGCTGGGACATGGTGACTTCGCCTCAGGTCTTCACTCTTTCTGACAGGCCCTCCTATGCAACTGATGCCATGGTCAATGGGGGTATGGACGGTATGATTCTGGGCATGGAGATCTCAGATCAGTCCCGGCGCCCTCTCAAGCTGAGCAGCCTGCTGAGGGGGTACTACTGTCACCGCCTGGATGGGGAAGGACTGGGCACTGCTCCCCGCCTCATCAGCCGCCTACGCAGAGAGAACTTCAGGAAACTGGTGAAGTCTTCAAACCTACAGAGGCAGGTGATGAGATCCCTGGTGATACATCAGAGACTGATCCACAATACTACCTTGTTGTCTCAGGAAAAGAAAGAGCTGACAGCCTTTGTCAGGGATGGTATTAGGGAGTTTGTCCACAGATACATGGGTAAGTAATTCCAACAGAATATGGGGATTTGGAGATGAAAAGGGTTTTTCTAGCTTATGTTAGACTGAGCTCACCTGAACAAAAATGAAGTGACCTATGTAGAATTTGAGCAACCAGGACATGACACAGTTTTGGATGGCCAGCCATTGTTTGTTTGAGGCTGATGGAGAAAAGGGAGGGTGCATCTTTTGATAAGAGAAACATCTGTTACAATTTGAATTTTAGAATGCTTGTTTTGTATGCATCCACAATCATTTCTGCTGAACAGATGTTGTAAAACATTCTTTCATTATCCTTACGGAAAAACGACAAACATCTTCTGAAATTACAGATACATCTCAAAAAATGAATTCCATGATATAATGAATATGGTGGAAAAAAAATTCACGATACCTTCATTTATTCTAGATTCATTACACAAAGTGAAACATTAAGCTTTTTTGTTTCAGTCTTGATGATTACAGGTTACAGTTAATGGAAATCTAGAGAATATAGAGAATTATAGAGAAATATAGAGAATCTACGATGTATTGTCAAGAAGAAAATTAGATTCACCAGACCCAACAACACAGACGAGCTGAAGGCCGCTATCAAAGCAACCTGGGCTTCCATAACACAGCAGCAGTGCCACAGGCCGATTGCCTCTATTCCATGACGCATTAATGAAGTAATTTGTGCAAAAGGAGCCTCAACCAAGAATTTAGTACATAAATTACCATACTTAGGAAACCTTTGCATGCGTTTTTGTACACTTCTCAGGACGATATTTCTGTATTGTAAATATTATATTATAATATTGAAAAAGATATGAAGAAAAAAGGAAAGGATTTCAAATGCTGAAAACAAATTCTCTCTTGATCTCCCTACATACAGAATGCCCAGCCATCATCCCACGGTGTCACTGGGGGGCGGAGCCATATCGGGGAACTCCCACCCTCCTGTCCCTCCCCCTTTCATTCATGTACATCCACCATACTTACCAGCCCAGCCAGCCCTGTTTGTCTTTTCAGCAGTGCTCTGCTGACATGAGGTCCATGCAACGTTTTCACCAGAATGACCGCGGATGGGATGATATAGGATACAGGTACCATACTCTGGTTACATGACATGCTTAGCAAAAGAAGGACTGGTAAACATGAATCACTCATCCTTTGTCAATGTGTGCCTCCAGCTTTGTGGCAGGCTCTGATGGGTACCTCTACGAGGGGCGTGGCTGGCACTGGCAAGGGGCCCACACCAAGGGCTACAACTCCAAGGGCTATGGGGTGTCATTCATTGGTGACTACACCTCCAGCCTGCCATCAGAGCAGACCATGGAGCTTGTGAGAGATCGTCTGGCATCCTGTGCTGTGAGCGGTGGCCGTCTGACTGGCAACTTCACTGTTTACGGGCACAGACAGCTGGTTAATACTTCCTGCCCTGGAGATGCCTTATACTCAGAGATCACAGGCTGGAAGCACTTTGGGGTAAGAACACAGTATCCATCTAACAATATCTGTCTACACTATGTATAGGTTCACTTTTAAGTGGCCACTTCGACAGCATTGCGCTGCATGCACACCTAAACTCAGTTTCCCCCCCAATTCTGAGATAAAGTCACAGCTTTACTGCTTCAATTCCCAGTGTTTTCCTGAGCCCATTTTGATGCCCCTCTGGTTCTAACCACGGTGCTCTCTCAACCAGGAAGTTAACACAGGAACTCTTTAACAGGCCTTTTTCCTTGATTGAGGGATTCAAACCACCACAACCAGTTGACAGAGCCCAATAAGACAAGCCAACCATGTTTGAGTCCAGATGGTGTGGATAAGTTGCACTGGCCTCTGCTGGATGTCTCGGCCATACCGGAAGCAGGATTCCAACCCTAGTCTTATAATGACTAAACTCACTATTCAACCACATCATGCCAGGGTTCTACTCTGACTGGAAGCCTCACATTCCCATCCCATCGGCACTCTAATCATCTGCCCTTCATTTTAATGAACAGAATTGTCCAGCTTTTCTGACGAAACTTAGAAACTAATATTTATCACAGAAAATGTTTACTGTCTGCTTCAGCATTGGTTTAACTGTCCGTTTATGGAACGTTTGCTTCCCCCGTCAGCTACTGTGACTGGAAACCTCCCCTTTCGGCAGGACAATGACCTGAGGCATAAAAGGACCATTCTTCCAGAGAAACATTTAACGACTTACACCTCATCATGCAGAATCATAAAATAAACTATTACATATGTATAAGTGGACTGGACAGGTATAATGTGCTTACAAAGGTACAGTGTGTGAGTACATAACTGAAAGCAACAGCATGTGCTTGTTCATTGCAGTTCCGTCACCACTGGGTTTCATTAACCAGAGGATAATGAGTGATGTCCAATTATTGTAAAAGGGGCCGTATGGGCACAGGATGAAACATAGCCATACATATGTCCAGAGGTTGTATCTGATTGTGAAAGGTAAAGCATGGGATGGAAGCAACAACAGCTCTGACATTTTTGCTCGAAGTAACTGAGGGAAATAAGCACTGTCCTTGAATTACTTAGCAGCCACTACAAGTCATACATCCCTTTTCAGGCTAATGAACCTGAAGAATACTAAGAGGCTTTCTGTTGTGAGTATATGTGGAATATGATGTGTAAGCAATTACCAAGTAAAATGTTCCAGTTCATGTTAATGAAAAGCAAAAAGGTGATCTTTGACCTTTCCCAAACCAATCATGGGCTGTCACCAATTTTGTTCTGTAGTTGGGGAATCCCCTACTGATCAGTCAGTCTTATGGACTTGTACTGCAGAAGCACCGTGTATCTGGATGTGGACTGGCTGTCTCTCAGCCAACGCATACAAGATTCAGTGCGCTTTGCAACGATCCCCCTTTTTACCCTACTTCCTGATTTCATGGATGAGCTGAAGGCCATCGTTCCACTTAGCTAAGCAAGCTTTGAAGGCAGCTTTGAGATGGATGGCATGGAGGAGGCCGTGGTTATTCAAAAAATCCCAGGTAGGCTAAATAGTTACCAAGTGGAAAGTGTGAACCAGGAGGCTAATCGGAGGAGGTGCGTCCGTCTTAACCAAACTATTTTGTTTTTCAGCATTCCAGCTGCAAGAAATGTCCATTGCAACATGCTCCCTCAAACTCTAACATTCCTGTTAGTCTACAAAATCGAGCTATTAGCAAAGATATGCAGGGTTCGAAGTGGCAATGGCCACTATGCAGAAGTCTTTGAATACTTTTTTGATCCTGTGCTCAGAAGTGGCTTCAGCAAAGGTGGTTTGTGCACAAAGCTATTGTACAAAGCTATTGTAAACACAATAAAGACAATAATCTTCCCCACAGTCAGGCACTTTGTTGTTGACAGTGGTGCATATAAAAAAAACTCAGCATTTCCTTAGCTCGCAAAGATGGGGTCTTCATCCTTCCATCCTTATCCTGGGGGGCTGGCATAATTCGTCCTGTTGCTAGCAATGAAGCTCATGTGCAGTGTCGTACTGGATTTTGAAATGTTTCATGGCCTCACAAACTTCCGTTTACTCGATGAGGATGTCTGTTTCTGAGGCCTCAGCATCCTTCCCTTGGAGGGACATCGCCTCTCCGTACTTTCTGACAACGGGTACAGGATATGCACCTAACTGCCATAATCATCATGGGCCGTGTCATTCAGTGTCCTAGCTGTTTGTCTTTGGCCCTGAAGAGCGTAACTGAAGTCTGTAACTGAATGTTCTCTTTTAGGGAAACATCCCCTGAAGGTATTAAGCAAGTTACAGTTACATGTTTTTGTTATTATTTTGTTATATATTTCACTGTCCACCAACTCCTGTTCTTTCTATTTTCCCCCAGGTGGTTTAAAATACATGGTAAAAGGTGAAGTGACTGCCGTGTTCTTCGCCGAAGTGATGAAAAATAAAAGTAATTTTGAAATGCATGTGTTTGCCTTTCATTAATTATACATGTTAGAAATTAATTTCTGATAAAGATGTCAAGGAATTCATGTATTTTATCAGTGAGTTCACATCAACTCATCATCTAATTGTTGTCAAAGTAGTCAAAATAGGCACAGAAGGCTTAAAAAATATACCACAAGGTAACAATAATTTCCACATGACCCTTTTCTTGTACTGTAAAAACATTATATTTACAAACAAATAAATAAAATTGAACAGAAATTATAAATTATTAAGATTTGTAAAAGCAATTACTTATAGATACGTATCATGAAGAACTTGAAAACCATTTAGAAAATAACAGATTTCCCTAAATTTAGGACAAGTATTTACTATGCCTGGAGTGTATAAGGGTTGAAAATATAAAAATGAATAGAACACAACCTCATAAAATCTTCTAACCTGTCGGAAAGTCATATTTGCTTAGATTTTTCACTATACTGCACATTAACAATATCTAAACATCCTGAATGTCCTTTGACCAAGGTATAAATAATCAAGTCAGATAAAAATCAATGATTGATAGATATAAAGCGTCGTTACCATACGAGTGTCTGAGAAGCCTCACTGGTAATCCAAATTGGCTAGCATTGCTCAAGAAGACGCGAGGCATACTCAGCATTGATTTCTTTGTCTCGGCACACTCCATCTAGTCCCTCAGGGAGTTTGAGCATCTACAAAGCTAAGTGGAAGCAACATGTTGTGAACATGCCCAGAGGCGTGGTGACCTATGTGACTTCCTGGTCGGATGACTTCCTGGTTCAGTTCAACAACTATAAAACTACTAATATTAGTACCGCTTTTCCTGAAAAGTTGGGAGTGAAAAATCCTAATAAAACCATAATGTAATGTAATCCCTATATTTATTGAAAATAACATATCAAATGTTGAAAGTGAGAAATTTTGTTTTTGGAAAAATATATGCCCGTTTTGAATTTAATGGCAGCAACACGTATCAAAAGAGTTGGGACAGGGGCATGTTAACCATTGTGTTGTATTATCTCTTTTAACAATACTCTGTGAGCATTTGGGAACTGAGACCAATTGCTGTAGTTTTGAAAGTGAAATGTATTCCCATTCTTGCTTGATATAGCATTTCAGCTGCTCAACAATTTGAGGTCTCCTTTGTCATATTTTTCATTTCATAATGCGCCAATGTTTTCAATGGGTGACAGATCTGGACTGCAGGCAGGCCAGTTTAGCATCCAGCTATGGTGTTGTAATACGTGCAGAATGTGGTTTGCCGTTGTCTTGCTGAAATAAGCAATGCCTTCCCTGAAAAAGACATTGTCTGGATGGCAGCATATGTTGCTCCAAAACCTGTATTTATTTTTCTGTATTAATGGTGCCTTCACAGATGTGCAAGTCACCCATGCCATGTGTACTCATCACCCCCATACCATCATGGATGCTGGCTTTTATATATTAGTGTTTATGAATATATCTTACAATGCAAATGTCCTTATTTGAATGGTACCTCAGGAAGTCATTATAATTATTGCATCTTGCATTTTGTTCAGTGGAAATGTCTGTCCGTCTCCAATAAAAGTGCAACATTCATAATGCATCATTAACTCTACCCATGATTATTTTATGCCATTTCAGAAATCAATGTTTCAGATAACTACATGTTTGGACATAATGTGGACATCATTTACATATTAATAACCAATAAATGAGCCACAAGTGAAAACCCAATATTGCAGTTATTCTCTGAATTCTCTGAGTCATAAAAATATTTTTAATCTGTTTAATCTGTCTGGGCACATTGTTGAGCAAAGATAGTTTCTCACAAGTTTAAGCTTGCTGAATGCCTTTTCTCCACCTTCAGCTGTCATAGGTAGAGTGGAGAAGAGCACAGTGAAAACCTCCAAAAATACTGTCAAGCTGCATCTTATAGATGACATTCAGGAGGTCCAGAGGTTATATGCTTTCTTTAAGTGTCATAAGTTTTAACAAACCTACCTCACAATACTTGGCACACCTCCAGTATCCTCAGATTCAGGGATTGGTACATGTTAACCACTAGCTAGCTAGCTATCATATGTGTCTACTTGCTCTATCATAATTAATCACATTCATTCGAAAATATACAGTTTGGAAAGTAAATATATGTATTTACTTTCCAAACTGCCCTTAATAGAATTCAGTGCAGGCAATGTTGAATGACTAGCTATGAGTTTCAATCCACAGGCCATCACTTTGATAAACTTCAGACACTTAGTGCCAGGCACAATCCTTGTATAACCACCCAGTAACTCTGACCCTAACATCCACCTGTCTACTACTTATTTATTTATACTTTTTTTGTCGTCCTGCAATTCAGTGTTGTTCATACTGTATATATACTGTTTATATCATATCCACCCACCTCATGTACTTTACACAGCAGCGTTTGCACTGGTATATATATATATATATATATATATATATATATATATATATAGATCAAATCCAATGTCATTATGTAAATAATAATATCTGCACAATAATATTTATTTCCAGCACCTTTGTACCCTGCTCATTGCACTACTGTCTCATCAGTCTTACTATGTTGTTATTTGGTTTATTTTGTGTATTTATATGAACTGTATATTGCAGTCGGTGACTCTAGTTGAGTGTCCATTGTTTAAGTCTTTTATGAGTAAGCACATTGTGAGTCTGTATAATACAGAGTCAAATTCCTCGTATGTGTACACATACCTGGCGAATAAAGCTGATTCTGATGAGCTACAGCTAATGCTAGTAGTGCTAGCTAACGTGAGTGCCTGCCGCTACATGAAGTGTACGGTGGCCATTCACCTCTCAAGTCCTTGGTTTTAGTGGGGAAGAAATGGGTCAACAGTGGTTTCCCAACATTTTGTTTGTTTTCCCTAAACTTTTTTTCCCTTCTGTGCACCAGATTTATACTGAGACTGGAACATTTTGCAACTTAATGAAACAATCCTCCGGTCCGGTCCTCCTGTCAAACTGAGACACACTTTTTTCTGTGGTGTTCATCAGAGGTTACAAGGCAGATCATAACTTCAGCTTGCAAACTAACTAGAAAGATGTATTGGTGCCTGATAATAGTCTATGGCCAGGTCCCAGATAGGAGTGGTGATGAAATTTATAGCAGACTCACAAAACGCACACAATACTGCCCATGGCAGGAGTATTTGTAGATAGCTAGCTCTCTTTCTGGGATTGACCCACATAAAGAACCTAGCCTGACCTACTGATGACCTGTACTAGAAAGTAATCTGTCACTCCGTATACTGGTCACTAATCTGTCACTTCGTATACTAGTCATTAATCTGTCACTCCGTATACTAATCACTAATCTGTCACTTCGTATACTAGTCACTAATCTGTCACTCCTTATATTAGTCAATAATCTGTAATTCTGTAAACGAGTCACTAATCTGTCATTCGGTATACTAGTCACTAATCTGTCACTCCGTATACTAATCATTAATCTGTCACTCCTTATACTAGTCAATAATCTGCCACTCTGTATACATGTCACAAATCTGTCACTCCGTATACGTCACTAATCTGTCACTCCGTATACTAGTCACTAATATGTCACTCTGTATACTAGTCACTAATCTGTCACTCCGTATACCAGTCACTAATCTGTCACTTCGTATACTAGTCACTAATCTCTCACTTCGTATACTAGTCACTAATATAGTCAGAGTACTCATTTTTGTTTTGTCCACTTAGACAGTGACTCTGCCTAAATCTAGGTTGAGCAATGGAAAACAAAATGGTCTTCAAGTTAGCAAAGCCCTCCTCTATTTCTCTTGTAGACAAAAAAGGCTGTAGTTATACCTTGCCCCTCATAACTGGACTATGTAATGATAGTTCCCTTGCTTCAAAAATTAACGCAATCTATTAATTATTTACTGATCAGAAACTGGATGTGATTGGCCGGGGTGAAATCTGTTTAAGCCTGTAGAATTTACTAAACAAAATTAGGCCTCCCCTCCTGGTTACGCTAGTGACTGTATCCGCCATGCATCCAGTGTTGCTAATACACGAAATATCCATTCACACTCATATTAATGACCGGGTTTGTGTCTTTTGAGGCTTTAGTCATGAATGCAGACTTGATCACTTTTCATAGCTACAATTTACAGGCCCTCTGGTCTGTACACAGCATTCCTCAATTAGTTCTCAGATTTTGGACTTTTGGATTGTTTCCAACGTGTGAGATGTTGTGACTGACACTTGATCATGAGCTGATTTGCCAAATACTTTCATTTACGTCAGCAGACCGCAGGTTTCAATATGGTAATCCTTATGTTCTCCTTGTAGTGTTTTTAATTAGTTCTGTAATGCTATTGTGGAACTTCTCCAGATGCTGAACTATACGCTTGCTTTTCCATCGTCTTTCACTGCGATCAAGCTATCCAGGGTCAAGCTATATCATCATGATACCGTATTGCTAGAGTAGTGCCGCATGCTATTTTGTACATGGACATGAGTGGGAAAGCCTGACCGTACTGTTTCCCATCTACGTCACTCACGTAGCCGTGGCGTGCCTGCAGGCAAATAACATGGAGTCGAGTGTGGTCTCTGCAAGCGGTTATGGTAAAACATTTGCACTGATGTGATCACATGTAATGTAGCAACATATTCGCGACTCTTAATGCATTCATGGACCGAGGAAATTCGTAGCTTCGTTTCATATAAGGCATGGAGGACAGTGTGTAAACAAGACCTTTCTTCGGAACACAAGCCATGGCCTGCAGGCCGATTTCCGTGAGTATTTACAACGCTGTAATAACGGAATTAATAACATGAAAATATTTAATAGAAATGAATATTAATATTGGTCGTTTGTTACATCCATGCTCACTGCCCATGGAGCGATATATATTGTTCCACCTCGAATTAACCAGCTGCATTTGCATTCATCTTTAGCGAAGCGAGAAGGCCTTAACACGTCTACTTTTGTACGTGGCCATTTGGAAAATGTTATATTTTCACAATATAACCAGGCATTGTGAAATGGGTCAGACAGTCCAACATTTCAGTGGGCTGAACCTATGACGCTACTGCGCTATGCTTGGTGGCACCACATCCCATGCAATTTGTCATATTAATAGTCTGTGTGGGTGTGATATTTTGGTTTCTGCTGCCTGCTGTGTTGTGAAAGTTTGAAGAATTCAAATGGCCAACATAATGTGTGCAAAACGTATATGTCCAATAACCTAAATAAGTGACATTCATATTTCATCAATACCTTGAAATGAGTTGTTTTAAACATGTGCACCACATGTTTTCTGGAGGTCTTTTAGCTCTGGGTCATGACCGTTTTATGGAAGCATACCTTGTGTTGGTCCGTCTGGATGCCTGTGTATGTATTTGTGGCTGTATATGAAAACAGGGTAATGGAACACAAAATGTAGAGTGAGTGGTCAGTAGTGGGTCGCCATACTGTGCTCACGGGACCATGGAGCCAGAGGGGGACTCTCTCTCCCCCAGGGATTCCTTCACCCCAGTGACCAGCTATGGGCCCCCACCCTCTTTCTCAACACAGGACACCACAACCAACACCTTCCTTAATAGCACCTTACAGGTAAGGGGAACCATTCCATGACTACCACATACGGCATTTAATAAGAAAAGGCTTTACTTGAAAAAAAAGTACGCAGTTCAGAATCCAGTGGTCACCAACAGGTTTCAGACAAGCTCACCCTCAGTGGAAGCCTATGGTCCAGGGGTGGAGATGGGGACTTTGAGAGGAGTGAAGGCCCCCTATCCTGGGTGGAACCAGGGAGGAGTGCACAGAGGAGCTTCAGGCCCTCAGCCTTTCCCTCCTCCCTGACCTGGGACTCTGACTCCGAGAAGGAGACGCTAGACGGTAGCTGTCTCAGGCATTTACTCTTTAAGTGTGACTTAGAAAAAGAAAATATAGTACACAATGTATGGATTGTATTAGTGTTTTGGATCTGTGTTGTGTCCGTTTTTCAGTTATGGACTTTCCTGTGTGTTATTCGATCAGTTAAATGTGGGGCTATCACCCAGATATGTACTTTTTTTCTCCTCCAAAGTGTGTAAATTGTCATCTGCGTGCTTGTAGTGTCTGTCACTGGGAATGATTACTTCATATATTTGGCTGTGAATCTACCCATGGGTGGCCAACCAGTGATGTTCCTGTTGTTGTCTGTTTTGTGTGTCACATTGTCTGTCAGAGGAGGAGCTACAGCACTTTTCTAATCCTCATGGTCTGGCCGCTCACAGCCCAGGATCCCCCTCTTCTGGACTCAGGTGAGATGGTGAAGATGTGGTCAATTCGTACAATCCATTTTATTTTCCATTTTGAGAGCCGTTGTTGTATTGGAAACAATTGTTTGATGAATCTGGGCAGAATAATCTACAAAAATACATCTTTGTAACATATGAGGTCAAACTAATTTTAATCTGAAGGATTTAGGCCTGTGGTTTGTAGTGACTGAAATGCATCAGAATTGTATCGGGAAATACATCAAGTAATAACTAGAGAAGACATGCATTGATGCATTTGCAATTTCTTCACAGTCCTTTTAACATGTCCTACACTGCTTGTGAATGTTGTAGACGGAAACAGCAGATGTGTATGTGCTCCTCAGAACGCCAACTTTAAACCGAATAAACATTCAAAAGAGAATGGCCACACTTCTCTGTTTATTTTGTCCAGAGCTGAAAGTGAGGATGACCAAGCACCTGAACAACTGCAGCCCTTACTCACTGAGACAAACATCCAAAGCCCCGCGGAGGGGCCGGACCAAGAACAGACTAGCACACACAGCGGGGAGCCAAAAGAAGCGCAGCCCAGTTCAATGGAACGTAAGCATAATGGAGAGCAATTGAACATGTAATAAAACAATGCCTTTTTTCTAAACGTCCTTTTTTAATCGCCTTTTTTCACAGTGTTAGACAATGGAGTCTGGAATGTGTCGGAGAAAACTGAATCGTTTCAGTCCAAAGTTAAACCAAAGGAGGAGTGCCATGTGAAGGAGGAAAGAGAGGAAGAGGACATCCCCGATATGGACAAGGAGTTTGAGCGGGATGTTTACACCTTTCCTGGGGACTCCGACCCAGACAGCCCCCCACCAGCACCCTGGGCACACTGTACCTTCATCCAGCGCCGCAGGAAGAAGAGGGCCCTCCTCAGGCCCTTCTCTGGCCAGGGCGCTTGGGAATGCACCTCAGGGGCAGGGAGGAAAGCCAGGGGTGCTTGTCCTAACGCAGGGAGCGTGGGCATTGTAAAGGTGAGTGGAGGGGTCTACGACTTCAAGGAGGAGGAAGAGGCAGCAGAGAAGCCGGAGAAGGTGGAAGACGGGAGTGGAGCAGTAGAAGGTGGAGTGGGGGAGCTAGGTCAAGAGATTTACACTTGCGTGGAGTGTAGTATTTATTTTAAGAAGCAGGTCTACCTGCAGGAGCACATGCAAGAGCACAGTCTGAGTAAGTTGGGGGGTGGCAGGAGGGAGCGAGGAGGAAAAGGAGGCCGTTTTCGATGTGTGGAATGCGGGTGGAACCTGCCAAACAGGCTGGCGCTGGCTGACCACCATAGACGACACCAGGAGTCTCGGCAGAAAATCGTGGAGGAGATTGGGAAGCTGAGCGGTGGTGGGAAAGAGGAGAACACGTTGGGTGAGCAGATAAAGGTAACCGAACCTCTCTGCGCAGTCCAACATCCGTTGGTTGCTCCAGTAACAATCACAGTCCCAGATTCAATACCCATACCTGTCAGGGCCTCGGTCAAAGCTCGAGTCAAAACCCCAGTTAAAGCAAAGGTCAAAGTAGCGGCCAGTCGTCGCTTTCTTTGCCTCAAGTGTGACTTCAGTACACGCACATCCCAAGCATTGGCCAACCATGCCAAAACCCACAACAGAAAACCCACTGGTCTGCAGCGAGCCTCTCCACGATTTCAACCAAAGCTCACTCTTGTGGAGCCGCACGGATCTTCCTCTGATGGGGCCTCCACTTCTCTAACCTGTGACCAGTGTGCCTTCCAGGCATCCAGTCAAATCGCTTTAAAGAAGCACCAACACTTGGCTCACTCTGCCCAGACCTCCATCAGTGGTGAAGGGCATGAAGAGATGGGCTATCCAAGGTCCCCATTAGATTCCTCCTCAACACCAAGTTGTGAAAATGTTTCTAAGCATGTCCCTCAAACAGAGGGCCAAAGCCAGTCGAAGAACTGTAAGTCTTCTGCCTCTAATTGGGTGCCAGCTGTGGAGGACAGTGGCACACAGTCCCAACCATCCAATGATGCTACAGCTCCCCAGTGCAGGGAGGTAGCCTTCAAGACCATCGGGAACAAAAGAACCAATAGGAGGGGAAAGGTGGGGACAGAACTCCTCCGGCCAAATCCCAGACTGGACTGCAAGCCATCTGATAGCCAAGATGCACAAAGCCAGAGCCTTAGCATTGACCTGGCAACCGAGATGACCAGAAAACAAAAGGTTGGGTCCAAACCGCTCACCAGGGCACGATCAATCCGAGGTGAGACTAAAATGCAACAAGTATTCTCTCAAACCATCTTAAATACCGTTGAAAGAAGCCATTACCTTAGACTGTCAGTAGGGTCTCACATATTCCACTACTCTCATGCTAATGTACAGACTAACCTTTCATTTTTATTGATCTGATACACTAGAGAATGGCCACACTAAATGCATATCCATACAAGCTAGTACTCTACTGTTCTACTATTTTAACAAACCATATGCAGTGAGAAATCCTAGGGTACATTCTAGTTCTATAGGTTTGAGAGTGTGTAATGTTGGTGAGTCAAGGTTTGACTTTTCTCTGGTACATTGGAACATAGTCAGTGGTTAGATAATGTGGCTGTTTCATTATGTGCAATTGTAATGTTTCATGTAGATTATTGCCATGGAATCAATCAAATGGGTCCACTGTAGTTGATGGGACTATATAAACAAAATAACAATGTAGACCTATCTCATGTTTGCTAATAATGGTTCCCATTAATAGCATGGCTTCAACATGAAGATATATACATAATCAAAAGTATTTGGACAGCAAAACATATTTTTTCTTTATAACTGTTCTGACTCTTTGGATTTGAAATGATACAGTAATACAAATGAAGCTATCCCTTTAGAAATAAAAGCTAATTCTGTTAACGTTATGTACAATAAAATAGTCCTGTTTAGCACTTTGTTGCATATTCTTTGCAAAGAATGACTGCCAATGACTGCCACCCATAGATATTACCAGACGCTGGGTATGTTCATTGGCGATGCTCTGCCAGGCCTGTACTGCAGCCATCTTCAGTTACGACTTGTTTCTTTGCCTTTCTACCTTCTTTCTTGTCTTCAGCATGTGAAATGCATGCATAATTGTATTCATTTTGTGAGATTCACATGGACAGTCAAGAACGTTATACATTCAATGTTTCTTGATCTAGCACTGTCCTGTGAGTTTAGAGGCATTAGGTTGGATCTGAGCAGAACATAGATTTCTGTACACTTCAAAATGTTGCAGCTGTCTGTCAGCAGTTCCATCAGTAACACCAAGTAAGCTAGTTCCAGTGTCATACAGCCATACAGACCAAAACAACACCATCACAGAGCGCCACTGTGTCCCTTCCCTTCTCTCCTTTTCTGCTGTGATTTCTAAACGGTTTGTCCAATATTGATATAAATACCACAAATTAAAGCTCACAGTTTTCTCTGTAATGTCATGGTTACTGTATTATTTCAGTGTGCCAAATTTTTTTATTGTCCAAATACTTTTGGCTAGGTCTTCTGTAAATGTAAAAATATAATCAAAACATATATTCATTATTGATATGGTCTAAAAACAAAGTGACAGTTTGTTTCATGCTTTTTATTGATATAGACAGAAACTGGGAATGGTGGAGAGGTTATTTGAAAAGCAATGGGGCAGAATCAAACTCGTGCTACAGCAGTACATGTGTACCAGAGTCTGTGGTGTAGACTGATAGGCCACACATAGGTCTTCATGATGTGAGCAAAACATATGATAAATATTTCTGTAGAATATTGCAATGACATTTTTTCTAACAGTGAGGAGGAGGAGGAACTTGCTTAATTTACAGGGGGCGGAGCTTTTGTGCAGGGAGTAGCTAAAACTTAACTCTAAAACATACATTACACATGGCTGAGATGTTTAAAACTTATTGCATGCTCTTGCTACATGAACATTGCACATGTCAGTTTAGAGATTTAGATGTGACGTAATTGTAGTCACGCACATATTGATAAACTAAAACGTAGTGCGCAATGCATGGTAAAATGTTCACCATTAAACCAGACTTCATTGAGAGGACGGGAGGGTATGTTAAGTTTTAATAAAATGAAAGAAAATGTGTTTCATATTTTTCCAAGTACAAAGTTTACAGGCACCTGAAGCACATTACTCATATGGACTGAGTGCGTCACAGCTCTGTGCACAGTAGGTTATGCTGCTGCTTGCGCTGCATACTTTGGCCCTGTGTGAAATATCTGTACCAGTGCTGCCTTAAATCAATACTTCACATTGCATTTTTAGGACACACCTCAAATATTTCCAACCTCCTCATCTGAGCTAATAAAAGTCTGATAAATAAGCACTCCATGGGCAACCGCACAGAGCACTGGAATTACCGTAATGGCAGCAGAAATAAGGCCCTGTGGGTATTTACATTGTTTTCACTTGCATGGCTTGTGCTTCATGCATGTGCACTGTTAGACAGATACCTACCACCACAAGCAGATCAGTCACTGGGTTTGGGCGTCACTGAATATGCCCAGCAGTACCTGTCGGGCTCTTAACTGAACCTGGGTCGCCCGTTGCTTCCACTGCAGGCCTGGTGGAGGTGCCTGCCCTGGCCATGCAACTGAAACGCACTTTCACGGCCAGCCTGCGGGGGGCAGCAGAGCACCTGGGGCTGACTGAGGGGCAGCAGGCCCACCTAAGACACTCTCTCCCCCTTGTCCTCACTGAGCCCCTCTGCTTTGACTGCCAAGCTCCTCTCTCTTACCTTGGCTGTTGGGAGCGAGGCAAGGCGATGGGTGAGTGACAGGCTGAGATCTAGAGTAGCCACCTGGCACACAGTGATGCATGGCTCCCATCACCAAATCCAATGTAGTCTGCCTTATCTTCCTAGTGCTCTCCTCTAATCGTTATAAAGGCTCAGTTGTTAGGTGAATAAATGTCTGTTTCTTATTTCACCCCAATGCACCTTATCACTGTTTTTCATGTAGTGTTTGTGTGAATGTCCTCTATAGTGCTGTTCCACCCTGGTTCTTAAAAGAGAACAACAGACACATGATCATCCGCCTGAAATCCCCATCCATATGAGAAGTCCCACCCTCTAAACAAATGACCGGTTTGGAAGACAAAATAATAGTGACAATCTATTGAAACCTATTGAAACGGAGTGCAGTGCACTCCCCTCCCACATTTCATTCGGGACTGTGAATGGTGGATGTATGTCTCAGACAGGCAGGTCACTTTCAGAAACGGTCACTTTGTTTAGAACATTGGCCATTTGAATGCAGTGCATCATGTGAATGATGTTCCCCTTTAAGGGTCTTTGTCTAATGTTATTAGCATCTTTCTAATCGTATTACTAGTATTCCTGATGTGTCATTTTAGCATGTAGCTAATTTATTTCATTTGGTAAACCTAGGATCTGCTATTACAGATTGAGCCACTTACTGGCACTGCATTTGCGTTATTAGGACCCCTGTTAGCTGCAGCAATGACAAAGGTTAATCTTCCTGGAGTCGGGTCACAAACAGACAAAACAGATAGAAGTATAAAACGTACATACATTTATGTACATTACCTTGAAAGTATTCAGACCCCTTAACGTTCTCCACATTGTATAATCTTTGGACATAATTTATAATAGATCCTTTTTTTCTGTCTACACACAGTGCCCTATGACAAAATGAAAACACAATCCTCTATTCGGTATCCATCTACAAGATGTGCACACCTGTATTTGGGCAGTTTCTCATTCTTCCTTTCAGGTCTTATCAAACTCTTTCAGATTGGATTGAAATTGTCAGTGAACTGCAATCTGCATTTGTTCCCACAGATGGTCAATGTCTTCAAGCCCCAGCTTAGACTGGGGCACTCAATTGTCACTTCAGTGTTGTCGTGGCTAAGTGATTTGGGTCACAGTCCATCTGAAAAACATATTCACCCTAGTCTGAGGTCCTGTGTGCCCTGGCTAAAGATTTCTTCAAGAGCCTGTCTGTATTTTGCTTTGCTCATCCTTCCAACAATCCTGACCTAGCTTTCAGTCCCTGTTGCCGAGAAGGATCCCCATAGCATGACTCTCCCACCACCATGCTTCATCATAGGGAAGATATTAGCTAGGTAATGAGGGGGACCTAGTTTTCACCAGATGTAGTGCCTGGCAGCAAGGCCTAATTGTTCTAACCTGGTTTCATCAGAGTCCTTCAGGCAGCATGTCATATACCTTTTACACCGGAGTGGCTTCTGTCTATCTACTTTACCCTTAAGCCCTGATTGATGGAGTGCTGCAGAATTCTCCCATCTCTGCAGAGAAATGTTGAAGCTCTGTTAGAGTTGTCACTGGGGTTCTTAGTCACATTCTTGATCAAGGTTCTTCTTTGACGAGTGATTTTGTTTGGTCAAACACCCAGTTCTAGGAAATGTATTGGTGGATCCAATGATGGAGCCTTCTGTGTACATGAGAACTTTCAATGCAGTTGTGAAAATATAATTGTAATCAATTATTAATTAGGTCTATACCACAACAAAATGTGGAAAAATTTATGGGGTCTGAATACTTTGTGATGGTATTGTAAATATTAATGACATTTAAAGTACCTGAAAGGTACCATTTAACGCTCAGTATGCATATTTACAGATCAGTATCTGTCCAGTCAGACTGTCAATTTCAGCATATAATATTTTAAATGTTTTCTTGAACGTGAATGTACTTTCGGCGTGGGCAATATGAGTCGATAAGGTGTACTATTCAGTGGTGAGTCTGTATATAATTGCTGGGTTGTGAGGGGATTAACAATTTTCTAAAATGGTGTACAAATTTGCTCTAACCCCTCGGCTCAGCCTCATGCTTCATCCCTTTCCTTCCTGTTGTAGAGGACTCTTCTTTAAAACAACAGAGCTTTCCAGTGTCATGCTCCTCAGAAGGAAAGTCTGTAAATGAAGAGGAAAAGGAGGATGAGGAGCCAACGCCTGTCTTTAAAAAGAAGAGAAACAAGGTTTTTGCTGTGGAAAAGGACGAGGATGTTGACCACAACGACCATAACAACGAAGAAGAAGAAGAGAAGATCCGGCGTTTCCTGGCAGAGGGCATATCCGACGAGGACTATGAGGAGATGGACGACGAGACTGGGACCCTGAAGAGAGTAGAGAGGAAATGCCCGTACTGCCCTGACCGCTTCCACAATGGCATTGGACTGGCCAATCACGTGAGGGGCCACCTCAACAGAGTGGGTGTTAGCTACAACGTGCGCCACTTCATATCCCCTGAGGAGGTCAATGCCATTGAAAAGAAGTTTTCCTATCAGAAGAAGAAGAAAAAAGGTAGCTTGACCCTGTTATGGCATTGTTACGACCTTTTCTGTTCTGTGTTGCAGTTTTTTTGTAATTTACTATGTCATCAAGGGACAATAGGTATCAGTGGACTGATAACCATATATGTGCCTCTCTCTTCAGTTGCCAACTTCGACCCGGACACGTTCAGCGTGATGCGCTGTGAGTTCTGCAGTGCTGGCTTTGACACCCGGGCTGGCCTGTCCAGCCACGCCAGGGCACACCTGCGGGACTTCGGCATTACTAATTGGGAGGTGACTGTCTCGCCGATTCACATTCTCCGGGAGCTCTTCTCCAGCCGCCCTGACCTGGTCCTCCCGATGGCCCCCCCACACAGCCCAGCCTCAGATGAGGAGGAAGAGGAGGAGGAGGATGAAGACCTAGAGACAGATAAGGAAGAGCCAGGGGGAGTGGAGGAGAGTGAAGAGGCAACAGGTGCTTCTGTCTCGAACATACCATCCTCGTCACCATGTCAACCGTGGAAGAAAGAGAGCAGCGTTAGTGAGCCTGAAGGTTTGTTTGTGTGTATATATGTGTGTGTGTGTGAGTGTGTGTGTGTGTGTGTGTGTGTGTGTGTGTGTGTATGTCTCTTGTGTATACTATGGGTAGGCCTTTTATAATTGCGTTGAGGTTTATGAATATGTCATTGTGTTCTGGCTGTGGTTTGACTGGTTGGTACTGTAGGATATGTTCGGCATGACATTACTAAGACTTGCAAAGTAATGTCTTGGTGCTGAATGTGGTAACTCAGTGTTAACTACAATGGCTAAGTAATACACAAGGGATATTGAATGATGAAATCAATTCTGGGCAATCGTTTTCCAATTGCTCTTGGATACTAGCCTGATGTAGCACTTAGACTGTTGGTGTTGTAACTCAGTTTACTGGTTGTGAGACTTGTATGATGCAACAGACTGCTTGCCTATGATGAACTGCAGTATTTAGGACTAAGTATTAGTGTAAATCAAATATATTAGGAGAGCTCCAGATACCAATAGTTGATGTGGCGCTCAGTGTATTTGTCCCATTCTCCGCCTCTGCTCGATTGGTCACGCCTTAGCTAAGCGGTGCGTGTGTATGGGGGCAAAATGGCTGCTTCCACCTCCCCGCAGACACAAACAATAGCGGAAAAACTGTCTGGCTTTAGCTGCCTGGAGTCCGATGCACTGCAGCTCCTGACCGGTGAGTACCACGCACCGTAACGATCGAGGCACCCGTGCCCTTTAAACATCGGCTTCTTATTTGCACGTAGCAATGTAGCCCGCAACGCTTTCTGCCTGTCAAATTTGTCGCCAGACGCCATCAAAAACTCAAATCATATGAGACCCTTTAAAATCACTGTCGCGGACTAAAGGTGAGATACACAAAGTCAGTGTATTGGCTAGAAATGTTTAATTATTGTAATTGTTTGGGTGTTATACTACTACAATCACATGTGTTGGAATTTGTTTTTGCAACATATTGTGTAGACTGTCAGATATTTCTTCGGTGTGATTTATTTTGAGCGCCTGGAATGACGTTCACTATTTTCAGTACTGCAGGATTTCCAAATTTACCTACAGTTACCAAATCCTCGCCATTTTACTTTCCTTGATTACCATGAATGTGGTTGCTCTTGTGGTAATCTTATTGAATGTATAGCTTCATGCTTATAATACAGGAATAGCGTGCTGCAGTTGTAAACCTGTTATATCTAAACTTATTTAAATCTTAGAAGACATCGTAGTGTCACTTTATAAGAGTCCGTTTACTTGTTACTGTATAACGAATTCTCAAGACTAAATTGTGCAACTTATTTTTTGTAGTTTTGAGGTAGCATTTTGTTGCAGTGGTCATATTTTTGATGATGCAAACAAAGCGTGAAAAATCAAAGGTGTCATTCTCTGTGTGCGCAGACAAGATCAACTGACAAGCGCAGAGCCGCCCACCAGACAAAAAGCATTGTCTACACACGTCGCTTATGATTGATCGTTTTGTCGCAGAAAATGGTAGTTTTGTCCCAGAAATGCACCATAGCATTGAAAGGCATTTGTGTTTATTAGAAAATGTAATCTACAGCAAGAAAACGAACAGCTTTTTTTGTGATTATCACAGGTGATTTAGGTAATTTATTTATCAGACCGTTTCTGAAGCGCTGATAATTGGTTAGACCCACATTGGCTTATGAATGGCGTAGTATTATCTGCTCTATTGTAACAGTAAACATTTTTTTTTTGTATTAATACGGAAACTTTGTTATTTTATTTTGCATATATATATATATATATATATATGCAAAAAAATAATATATATGTATGTATGTATGTATATGAATATGTGTGTATATATATATATGTATGTATGTATGTATGTATGTACAGATATGTATTCATTATGTATTTATTAAGACAATAGATAATGAAACAAATCCTTATGCAATTTTCTGTCTGAAATTACTAGTTTGATTCACAACATATTGCGATTACCAATCAGGTCAATTAGACGTTAATGACAAATTATTTTGGTGTATGTTTCAGGCGGGGAGGAGGAAGAGCAGATGCCAGTCCTTGACAGTTTGACCTCCAGTCCAGGTAGGAAGAGGGTTTTTTCCCCATAACCCAGAAAGCCTTTCCCTTAGGGATAAAGATGACATCAAGAGTGAGACAGACCGACATAGTACGAGATTAGATATAAAGGTCCCCTGGTATCTTTGCTCTATGGCAGACAGTTGTACTCTAGTGTTGCAGAGGATGCCACAGCCCACTAATCTTTTTGTCCCAATAACTATTTAAAAGCTATACGTTGTGGAATAATACACCGAAGTGCATAACTGAATTAAAAAACTGTAAATTGACATTAAGTTGACTAGATTTCTATTTTCCTTTTTCAGTTTCTTTATGCTGGTCAACTGAATACCTTCCCTTCTTTTCTCACGGTGGTTCTCTATGTGTTTTAGTATCCAGTTTGCTAAAGTGTGAGGTGTGCAGTGCTCCCTTCGAGACGAGGCGGGGCCTTTCCAGCCATGCCCGCTCCCACTTGCGTCAGCTTGGCATTGGCATGTCGGAGAGCAGCGGGGCACCCATCGACCTCCTCTACCAGATCACTAAGGAGCGCAGTCTGGATGGGCATTTCCCGCCTCCCTCACCCCGGTCTCCTGCCACCAAGAACACACCTCACGCCTCGCCTATCCCACAGGAGGAGAGCAACGAAGACACAGATGTAGACGAGAAACCCATCCGTCTCTCCATCCTGGCCAAAGCAGTGAAAGTGCCAACCTCCTCCCCCCCGTCCCCTGTGGCCTCTCCTGCCCCCTCCACCATAATCAGGTCCTGTTCGCCCTCTCCTGTAGTGAGGAAGGCCCCAATATCCTCCCTGCTGCCTGTG
Source organism: Esox niger (assembly GCA_016801105.1). Lineage (NCBI taxonomy): Eukaryota > Metazoa > Chordata > Actinopteri > Esociformes > Esocidae > Esox > Esox niger. The sequence goes on from JACXGJ010005112.1 coordinate 21,313, forward strand.
TCCTCCCCCCTACGCAGTCTGGACCATAAGCCTGGAGGGATGAAGAGCACTGGTTCTAACCTCACTGCCAAGCCCTTCTGGGCCCCACAGGAGACCGACGCCCCTCTCAACCTCAGTAAGTGTGTCAGTGCTCCCCCTCTTTGTCTCTCTTTCTGGTCCTCTTCTGATTAATGTGTAGGTTGGAAAGGTGTCTGCAGTCATTCATAATACTCCATCCTTTTCCCGATCTGCGCAGCATTGGAGGTGGACCCCAACAAGGACATAGTGTGCCAGCTGTGTGGGGCCTGGTTCGAGACGCGGAAGGGCCTTTCCAGCCACGCCCGAGCCCACCTGCGTCACTTTGGGGTCGAGTACTCTGAGTCAAAAGGGTCCCCCATAGACCTCCTCAACCAGCTCATCCACACGGATGACTTCAAGCACAGAGCCAGCGCGCTGCAGCCCGAGGGGCTCAGGGGTCTCTCTTCCCCCAAACGCTCCCACCTCACCTCCACCTCACCCCACTACAAAGGCAGCGCCACGGGGGATAGACCTGGTTCCAAAGCTACCTCTGCCTCAGCTTCCTCAGTGTTTGGCCCACCCCCCAAACGTCCCAAGTCCTCCCAGTTACAAGTCTTCCGTCTGAGTGGTGGGGAACTCCTGCCCGTGCCCCACAGTGAGTGTTTGTCAGCATATGTTACGATGGATACTCCACTCATTCTCCATTCACCGCAATGCTGCCTCAGTTACACGCGATGCCTGTTTAATTGAATTAATCTCTGCCCTCCGTCTGTCCGGAAGGTGAGCCTGTAAAGGAGATTGGCTGCGAGTTCTGCGGGGAGTACTTTGAGAACCGTAAGGGTCTCTCCAGCCACGCCCGCTCTCACCTGCGCCAGATGGGCATCACGGAGTGGTCGGTCAACGGCTCCCCCATCGACACCCTGAGGGAGCTGATCACGCGCCGAGGCTTACCCTGTGCCCTGCCCCTCAAGCCCCTGAAGTCTCCCCCTCCATCGCCCGGACCGCCTCGCTCTCCCATGTCCTCCTCGCCGAGCCTCCTGAGTCGCCTCCCGTTTGCCTTCGCCCACCCGCCCAGCCGCCAGTCCACAGTCCGTAAGATGGGCTCTGCACCGTCGTCCTCCACTGGACTAATAGTCAAGCTGAAGCCGGAGCCGATGCAGCTGGAGATCTCCATGCCTGGAGCGGTGGGGGGCGGGGCATATGCCTCAGAACCACTGAACTGCAGCTGGAGCAGCTCTGACAGTATGCTCCCTCTGAACTTGGGTGAGTCCAAACTGGAAGACCTCTTGACATACTTGTACCGTGTACCTCTTGACATTTTGATCCATGCCAAAGTGACGCCCTGTTTTTAGTTTTTACTAGCTGTTTGTCCATCTCTCGCTCTCTCCTCCGCTCACTTTGTTCCTACCAGTCACAGCCCACGAAGCAGAGCCCACTCGGGACATCCGCTGTGAGTTCTGCGGTGAGTACTTTGAGAACCGTAAGGGTCTCTCCAGCCACGCCCGCTCCCACCTGCGCCAGATGGGCATCACGGAGTGGTCGGTCAACGGCTCCCCCATCGACACCCTGAGGGAGCTGATGCACAAGAGGGGAGGTGCCTCATCTCCGGGCCCAGGGGTGAAGAAGGAGTCCAGCCAGAGGAGCAGCCCCACCTGGGAGTGCCTGGTCGGGGGTCTGGGCTACCAGTCCCCCAAGTTGTCCCGGAAGTCCCCCCTTAACCTGCTGCACTCTGGCTCGCGGCTCCACAAGCACGGCCTGGGGGCGGTAGGCCTCTCCTCCACGCCTCCCGCTGGGAAGTTTTTTGCAGTGTCCCCGCTGGGTAAAAGAACCCTGTCAGAGGAGGGCCGTACAGTAGGGAGATCCTCGCCCCACACCCAGCCCAAGACCTTCTCGCCCGCGCCGCATGACCTCTCCTTCAAAGGGAAGTCCTCTCCAGAAAAGCATGCGACGGGACCCCTGGGTAAGGCACGACATCACCGCTGACCCTCGGAGGAGGTGTAGTCCTCCTCGCTCGCGGTCTTTCAGCATTTAGGAAAGAACAACACTTCATGTCCCGTCAGTTGTGTTTTTATATCTTTCATCAAATGTCATCAGCTCATGCGTAGCTCTGACTGACATTACCCCGCCTCCTGTCATCTTCTGGCCCCTCCCCAGATGCCAGCTGTGAGCTGTGCGGGTTCTACTTTGAGAACCGAAAGGCGCTGGCTAGCCACGCGCGGGCCCACCTGCGTCAGTTTGGCGTGACGGAGTGGTGTGTGAACGGCTCGCCCATCGAGACGCTGAGTGCCTGGATGCGCAGCAGGCCCCACAAGGTGGTGGAGATGCACCGCAGCTACATGCAGGGCAGCTCCCGCTCCACCTCCAAAAAGGTCAGGCTGGATTCAGGTCATTTCACCATGTAAAGGGTTTTAAATGGGAGGTGAAGGCAGTTGTTTTTGTATTGATTCCGAGCTAGCAGTAGGACAGTGTGCACACAATGCACGGTCAAGCTGCAGTATTGTACCGTGGTTTTTGATTAAATGCTAAACCGTGTTCATTCCATTTCCGGGCTGTTTTTTTTATTTTTCCTAGTAAAATATATACCCAGAAAAATCTCTTCTGGATCAACTGGTTTATACAAATCCTAAAATGGACATCTCTCCAACAGACAGATTAATAGCCTTTGCCTGTCATGGGTAACATAGTGGTGGAACAAGTGCAAACTGATTTGTATAATTGTGTGAAAAATGTAGACAGTCTGACTCCACAGCATACTGAACCATAATATTGGTAGATGAGCAGTGGGTTGAGATAAATGCGAGATCCTCATTTGGTGTGATTTAGTCTACCAGAAAACTTGTGTTCCTCCTTCCGTCTAGATTTCCATAATAAACTGCTGCCAGGGATTAGAAACCTACCGGCTCTTGCTGCTTCTGATAGCTCTGGATTTCCACTTTTCAGAACAGACTTGACTTTATTAATTCCCTCGTCTTTCAAACAAGTTTACTTTTCAACCAAAACAAGGCAAATAAGGTCATGGAAAGTCTTCACAGAGTCATCTCTACTGGCAATCTGCCATTGTGAAATAATAGCAATTGTTTATATGGGACAGTACACATTTATTTAGTAAAACCCAACCAAATACTTTAAAGAAGTATTAATAATTTCCAAACTTCACAGATTTCTGTACCAGTCAACAGAGCAGATCTTACAGTGGCCAAAGGCACGACCACAAGCTGTCTGAGTTCTCACTACAGGGAGAGAGGGCACTCTCCTCCAGACTAGTTTCAACATATAGAATCGCTTGGGAATCTCTAGATTTTAAGTAAACAACCCTAGGTTTTCAGACAGCTTGGCACACAAAAATGAATCTACCAGTTTGCTCAAACAACACCAGTCTTTAAATGGGCTTTATACTGAAAAATATGTTGACTCAGCCTGCACCATCCGTTTGGTGATTTAAGATTTGCTAATATGTAGCTTTATGACAGATATTCTCATAGAAGCGTTTTTCTACTGTGCGGGACACAACGGACTTAGATATTAACCGAATGGTTGCTGTAGTAACCAGATAGCTGGGTCCCACAGATCATTAGATTATGTTTTGTTGTTCTAAAGAAAGACATTGCCATCCCTCCTGAATATCTGTATTCGTGTCACTGTCGCTCCCCAGTTTGTAAGTTGACACACTTAGAGACTCTCACCCTGTCATTTCCTGGCATTGGGACCCATTCAGAGCTACTTGAATGAGGAGCACTCATCCCTCTCTCGACCTCTGTGTTGCAGAAAAGCTGCTCGTCCCCATCGTCCGACTCTGACCTCCCCCCCCCCTTGCCCACCCAGAAACCTTCCTCGTCACAGTGGGCCGCTCTGGGACTGGCCCAGGCCCGGCGGGTCGGCCGGGAGCTCACCGTGGCCTCCCCCCGGACAGCAGAGGGTGATGCTGATGCCACTCCCCCATCCCGACTGAGCCACAGCAGTCCGAGCCCCGCCCGACTCTCCAACGCCCTCTCCCCCCACGCACAGGTCGCCCGCAGCGAGCTCAACGTACGCCTGCCTAGAGGTTAGTGTGGCGCACACGGGCGCACCCTTCCCGTACACACGTGCACGTCCATCTCTCGCTCAGCCTGGTGTGCTCTCCTCATCTCTAGGCTTTGAGCGGAGACCTCCTAAACATCCATCTCACTCAGAGGGAGGAGAGAGGGACAGTGGCTCTCCGAAGCCCCCACGCACCAGCACCATTCCTGCCCTGGTGCCCAAACCTCCCTGCACCCCCCTGGTCAAAGTGGTGGGCAAGATATATAACCTCAAGTGCCGGTGAGTACCTGGTGAATCTGGTGAATACCGAGCTCAGCAGCTGGTCTCAGACCATACCATGCTTCCAATGTGTGGCACTATCTACCAGCTCTGGCCAGAAGAAATGCACTATTTGGTATTCAGGCTTTTATTAGAATGGTAAAAATCTGTTGCTTTACTGCAGTAAGCGGCATTACGGTGACTGAGAGGGAACAATGTGTTCTCTCCGCCAGGTTCTGTGAGGTGGAGTTTCAGGGGCCTCTGTCTGTACAGGAGGACTGGATCCGCCACCTCCAGCAGCACATCCTCAACCTGAACTACAACAAGCCTGCTCCCTCTGCCTCAGACCAGCCGGCCCAGGACCCAAACCCAGCCCCGAGCCCGGCCGCTACCTCCAGCTTCACCCCAACACCCGATCCCACCTCCACTCCACCCCCAATCCACACCGTAGCTCCTACTGTCCCAACTCCTACCAGCCCCTCCCCTTCCCCTGTGGCTGCTCCAGTTGTCATGGCCACGCCAATGGCAGCGGCCTCGGCAGAGCCCATCCCTACGCCAATCCCAGTCGCCACCCCGGCATTGTAACCCTCATGTCCATTGCCAGGCCCTTTTTGTTCTGTCATGTAACTGTCATGGTGTGTCACATGTTTTTCCATCCACTTGTTCTTTTTGCCTCAACACTGGGAACAAGTTGAAGTTGAAGAGAAGATTTCCTCCAAAGAGCTCTCAAATCCCAGCCTTGCCTAGGCAGCTCTGCAGACTGTTACAAAGCCCCATTGCCATGGGAACCCGTGCTCTGCGGTCCTGAGTGGGTGATTGCATCTGTCCAGGGCTTTGGGGTCTACTGTTTCGGCTTCATTTTTGCCATGGTTGACCTGAATGTTACGTTTGTATTGTGGAGCGTTATCCTACCTGCCGCTCAGTGATACCTGCGAGGTAACTCCACCCTATTATTGAACTTAGGCCCATCCCCCTGCTCTAAACGGTGCTTTGCAAAGACCTTAGAGGCTCTACCCATTTATATTTGAATATATAAATTAGTACATCTATGGCTCCTGCTTTTGTCCCTCAGCAAAAGGGATAAAGGAGTTGAAATTGTGTATTTTATATTCATGCTTAAAGTATGCATCTTACACTTTCATTTTGATAAGGCACTTTTAAAGTAGACAATGTCACAGAGCACTTAACTGAATGCCCCATTGATTAGGGCGGTGATGACATGGAAAAGGCCCATTGAGAGCAAAGGAAGAAAGCTGTAGAGGAAGCAGCACCTTCAAGGGACGTCCCATTCACCTTAATTGTTAGACTGACTGGCGCAGTCACACAGTAACTTTTAACTGTCCCTTAGTGTTTTCCAAATGTTGTTAATGCACTTCTCTGAGATAACTATGTTATTGCATAGTTCGATGTCCCCAGTACTACAACCCACATCAACACTACATTGGCTGCTGTCAAGATAACAGCATTCAAGCTTTTATTGAATCTCATCTATTCTTAGATGAAAAGTTGATAGAACTGTTGAAAGTCACTATTTGAAGTTTCAATGCTGATGTACAAATGTTAACATTTCTTTCTTGCCTTACCCAAAAACCGTTGTTATTTATTATACTTTTGAATTAGGTAAACTAGGTTGTTTTAAGGCTCTATTAGAACATTGGAATGTTTGAAATAATTTCAATGACACTCTTTTAGCAAAGTGCATAAGCTATGTGTTTGTGTGTGTTTTTTCACGGAAGAGGTGCATATGTAAATCTGTCAGTGATTTTTTAACTTGAGACAGAGGCACACAGTAGCTAACACACAAGACCTCTCCGTAGCTGCATTCTAGCTAATCATGGGATATGGCTTAATATTTAGTCTCATCAGGACTTGACTGCAGCCGCCATTCTCTAAGGATGTGCCAAAGAGTGAGTTTACTCGCTGGTCTCGCGTCTGAAAGCTGTTTACATGGAACCTGTTCATGGGGAGGGCCTCTGCACAGCTACTGAGCAAACAAAGCTCCTCATTGGATGACGGACATTAATTGATGCATCTGGATCCAATGTCTCTCGGTATGTGAACCCCAGAGTTGACCGACTGTTCCAGGGACATATGTAGGCAGCCTTGGCGTCATTGGACTCAGTTACGCTACTGCATTATAGTACCCAGTGTATGGACGCCCACGAAGAGGATGCTTTCTGTCAGAGCTCGGCAGCATTGGTGACCTTAAAACCAGACCCATTACGTATGACCTTTGTGTGGAACAGCTTCTAATGTATGGGCAGCGCTGTCATGAAGGTGTTGCTCTGGCATAAATATTGCTTCGGATAAGTGTTCATATTGCCTGCAAAGTGAAGCAATAACTGAAGGGTCCATATGGAAATTAACTTTCCAAGTTATTTCCAGCATTAAACTATGTTGAAAACATGACTGTTCAACCCTAGCAATCTCCCATCCCTTTTCTGAAATATAGATACGTATATATAACTACATGTACTTACGAAACTGTTGATGCTATTAGAGCTATTAGCAGTTTTATTAACAGCTAGTTACAAACAAATGTGATCTTAATTCCTTTCGTCGTGATTTAGTTTCAACCTTCTATGCCATGTATTTTTTTATTGCTCTGTGCATTTCTGTATTTGCGGTCGGGGAAAGTGAACCTAGATGAGTATTTTTTATTTTATCTGTTAGTTAGTTTCTCTAAAATGAAACATTGGTGCTCGTGAGAATGGTATAGTGAGGATGGGGAGTGATTGACAGGAGAGCATTAGTGATTGTCATGTCCTAAGATCAGAGGACTCTAAATACGTCTTTAAATGGGACCACTTTTGCACGTTCAGATTTTCCTCCACCAGTGAGTGTTTACATAGTGATAGTTAGCCTCCGGCAGGTTTGTGACTGTGTTACCATGTGAGATGAGTAGCCACTGGTATTAAAAGAAAAAAAGTCCTCCTTAAGATTGACTGTCTATATTGCTCAGCTGGTATGACTGGCTGCATAGGGTTTGCTTGTGTTTGAGTGTGTGAGTGAATGCGTGCGTGTGACGGAGTGTGTGCAGAGCATAGACAGTGAAATAATGATAATGATGAAAAGATGAAAGAATTGTACTGTACACAACGGATTGAGGTTCATGATCAGCTCCTGAACAAACATTAAATGTGATTTCAAAGTCAGCCTCTTGTGAATTTATATTATATTTTATGCCTGATTCTTAATGTAATGTTATTCTCACAAATAGGCTTGGGAGGTTAAGACTGTTTAGGGATAATTTATTAACATTTACTGGGCCAGCAGGAGGAGCTGTGTGGCAGATGTTGTACATAATCATCCTGAAGATGATCTCTTACGGGCTCAAATCTATCAAACTTGCATTTATGCAGTTCTTTTTTCCAAGGTCAGATTACGTAAGTGAATGGTCTTGGGTACTGTGTAGAAACCTAAACTACTATCAGGGCACCAACCCTCACAGTTATGCTTTCATCTTTCAGAATTTAAGTCTGGGCATGAAATTAATTTAAATCTTTGCCTAAGGCTGAACATCAAGTAGCTTCTTTTTCTATTTGATTCTCATGAATTTGTGATTAAGGCCCTGCTTTTTCACAGCAATTTCCAGCAGACCCGGGAGACTTGATGTCAAGGTACATGGCTTCCTAAGTAATTCCAATGTTGTTCTCTGGGCATGAAGTCAATGTTGAATTAAGCACCTCCGATGCTATTCTTGTTCATATTATGCTGCTTTCTCAACCAGGAAACCCAATCTTCAGCCTTCTACCTTGATTGCCACTGCCCTCCGTGCGATAGCTGGTGTAATCTGCAAGCAGGATTCAAACCCTGTTCTCTGAATGACGCCGCTTACCTGAAAGCAGCTGGGCTGACAGCTCTTCAAAGCAACCTGCCTGGAAGCAATCCAAGAGTTGGCTTTTTTACCGGTGAGAGACTAAGTTAGAAAATTCAGGACCTTCATTAGGATATTTCCAGACACCTCTAATATGCACAGCTATTGTTCTGGAGTCTTAGATCCTCTTGGATGTCAGTCAGAATCTGCTTGACCCAGATCTGCCATTTATTTTCTTGGGAGTTAGAAAATTTTAATTAACATATTTCTGACTATTTATGTCTCATTGCCACCAAAACATTGGTCTTGATGTTTTAGGAAATGAAAGATATCCCTTCAACTAAACTACAGCTCCGTGAATTGTTAGACCCACTATTTGAAATAATAAAAAGCAGGAATCTACATTTCTGAAGCATGGTTGTTCATAGTTAGCCCAACATCCTGGATCAAACTTGTCCATAGAAAGTCAGGAAACAGGCAAGTTTCTGATTACAGCCTACAGCCACTGTAAAAATATTTGCTTGTGTGTCGGTTAATGCAATAATGAGCAAAAGCACAAATCACTACATGAATGAATCCTATCTAAATCTGCCATGTCTAATTTCTATTCAGTGGGAAATACAATAAGGTCCTCTTTAACTACTAGTACTTTTCGGGGTCATTGTTCGGTCATTTCTTTTTCTTTGTTTAAATATTTTTTTGGGGGGCTTGTTTAAACACCCAGTGTATTTTGGTTAAAATTCCTTTTTTGCTCTTCTGTTAGTGTGTTCAGTGAAAATGTTTAAAAGACTGTGGCATAACAACTCAGACTGCTCCCAACATCCTAGGAGAAGGCAGATGCATAACAAGGTGACAAATAAGGATGGGATGAGCCGGGGAAGTGGTCTGAAGGAGGTGGCAGAAACAGATCTGAGTGGGATCTACAGAATTGCACATGCTCACATACTTTCATCAACTTTCTGTGTAACCACAAATGAATACATTTCAAAGATGCAAGGACGTTGTCTCATCCTTGGTTGACTGGAAGTACATTGAGCTTATCACGTCTGTAGAAAACACATGACTGAGTTCCTCACCGCCCCAAAAACACACTCCCAATTTAAAAAGTTTATAACTAAGAACAAATATAGCCCTTGGTTCACTCCAGACCTGACCGCCCTCAACCAGCACAAAACGTCCTGTCGCGTATCGCACTAGCTTCTAACAATCCCTGAGTTTGCTACTTTTCAGGGAAGTCAGGAACGGGTACACGCTGGGAAACAAGGGCTAGCTGTTTCAAACCGAAATGTGCATCCTGTAGCTGTGGTTGTTTGATTTGTTGTCTTACAGCTCTGCAGGCAGAGGTAACCATTAATCAAGAAATAAACTTTTGAAGACAAGGTAAAAATTATCTAATTTCCTTACATACAGTGTGGCATGTATAATGGGACTAAGATTATAAAGTCATTCTTCAAATTGTCAGGGGTCCTTCAAATTATGGCGATTCAAATGGGGTGATAATCCTCATGCTCCATCATAAACCAGAGGGACATGAGTCCCCATGTTAACGTCCCACTACGAAGAAATACAACAGAGAGCCAATAATCCATCTAGGATTTATATAGTTGCGTTTTACCCATCCTGTGTGTTTTATAGAATTGCTTGTATTGAAGCTGATGTGTTCTAGCGTTTCCTGGATCAGTGAAAACTGAAGGGACCACTAGGACATCTTTCCCATGTCCCGGACTTGATCTTGGTCTTAACTCTTAGTCTTGACTCGATCTCACCTTAGGTGGTCTCAAACAGAGCTTTGCTGACAAGAAATGCCTGCTAACCATTTGATAATGAATGAATAACAGGAAACTCTTGTAGGTGGTCAGCCTGCATTATGTGGTAATGCTTGAATAGGGTGTATTGACAACATGCAGCCAACCTAAATGTAGGTGAAACATCAACATATGGTTAGAAACATTGCCAACGTGTATCAAGGAGCATGCCTATGACTTCCTGGCCTAGCAACACTATCTGCATCATATGTTGACATAGACCTGCAGTGTAGCTTGGCATCAAGAGTATCAGCTGTTTGGAAGCAATGTCTCCAGTGGCCCAGAGAGCATTCATTAAACAGCATTATCTGAGTGGGCAGTCCGACAAGGTTTCTCAAAAGAAGGTGGGAAGACAAAACCTTCAGCATGTGTATGTCTCTTTGATGTAGCCCGACATCAGTGTGAAGAAGGCCTGCTCTTTGTCACCAATGAGCCTCCGCGCCGTTAACCTCAGCCTGTGTTTTTCTCTGAGGATGTCCAGTCCTTTCATCACCCCTTCTCTTCCCAGCATCGTATCCCACCAAAGGTGTACTAGACATTTGTGGCTGTTTAACTAACAGGATGAACCAACACAAAAATGTGTTGCACAGCAGGGCCCCCCCTTCTCTGCTCACGCTAAGACACCCATTAATTACAAACAAGAAATCTGACTGGACTTCAGGACTGTAAAATTACTGGCATTGTAACTGACCCGTAAATGGAAACAGACCATCAACTCACGGTTCATAGCATTAGGACTTCTCTGAAAACTCAGAAGTTGATCCAAACTTTCAGTCATGACCTGGCTGCCACCCTCTTACTGCACTCTTTTTCATGCTTGCTTTCTTTGTCTCTGTAAGTTTAACTGGGGAAGTAGTGTTTATGCTGGCTTCATGCTGGACTTGTGACTTATAGCAAACACACTGCAATCTGTTTAGAGAGAAACACACTGAGGATTTTTTTGTCTCAGGACAGCGAATTTGTTTGGAGAAGATAGTCTTCTGTATAAACAAATCTGACTGAGAACCAGCATCGGCCTCAGGAAACCGCCACAGCAAACCTCATCATGTAAATTTAGCAGGTGAGAATATACATTATGACTTGATCATTACTCCTCCCCCCAGTTTAAAACGACTGCTTAGGCAACTGCCACATCGTCAACAACCTTGTCCTTTATTTCCACAGGGCACAGAATGTACTCAGTGATGTGCCTCGTGTCCCTGCTATTGTGAAAATAACAATGTTGACTGTTTGGACCCGGTATCTCTATTCCTGTGTTGATTAGAAATAGAAGGAATTGAGTGCATGCCACTTATGAACTAATTCTGTCTAATCTGTTAACTGTAATGTTAACCTACTAGTCCAGGAACCCCTATTGCATCTATAAGCTGGCTTTACTTAATATCAGACCTCTCTGAGCGGCTGCCCTATTCAAAGATACATTCCAGAGCAAAGAAAATACACTTGGTAAACGTATTTATTTGGAATACCTCTGTTTTACATTGAAGGCTGAACATTTTGTTTTTAACCGTTTACAGACCAAATTTTATAGATGATTTTGAACTACTCTCTGTTATATCAGTTGATTATAACTTGTTTATTGTTACAGGGGATTTTAACATTCACATAGATAATAATACAATGCACAATGCACTTTTGCACTACTTGACAATTTTGATCTTACTCAACATGTGAAGGAGCGTAACACATACTCGAATCCACATTCTAAATCTCTAAAGGTCTCGATATTTCCTCTGTCATGGTTAAAGACTTGGCCCTGACTGATCATTTCTGTCTTTTTTGAAACACTGATCACCCGGATGTTCAAGTAAACTCTGTTTCTGGTAAGCCATAGGTATCTCTCCAACAATAAATGCTGAGTCAGTTGATGTTCCTGAGCCCATGAAGTAATGTCCACTACAGAATTGTGTCAGGTTTTAATGCAGTGCAATCTGAGAGTCCAAAACCCACGGCCATCCAAAATTGGTTTTCAGCCTTGTCCCTTGTGTAGAGATTGCTCCAGATTCCCTGAATTGTTTAATGATATTATGTACAATAGACGATGAGATCTCCAAACCCCTTGCAATTTTACATTGTGATACGTTATTCTCAAATTGTGGCACTATTTGTCCCCATATCTTTCAGAGTGGTGAACCCCTTCCCATCCTCACTTCTGACAGACCTATGCTCTATGGAATGACCTTTAAACACCCAATAATATTTCTGACCTGTTTCACAACACTTAAATATTTGTAAACGTGTTGCTGGCATTACATTCAAAGTAAGCATGTATTTTCCATGAAAAAAATACATTTCTCAGTTTCAACATTTGTTATGTTGTGTTTTTACTATTTCTATTCAATACAGGATGTAGATGATTTGCATTTAATTGCATTCTGTTTGGGAGAAATAGGAGTTGGCTGTTTTTGCTTTAAAAGGTCATTGATGTATAATTTTTGCAGTGTTGCCCAGTGAAGGAACACACAAAATTAGCCTGTTACACGTAAACACTTTGATTACTTGTTTGAATTATACTAGATATTAGCCCCTGGTTGCTGAGTCTGCTCAGATGTCCCATACTACTTTCTTTCCCTATGAGGAATTATATTTTTGTTCTCAAACTAAACTGGCCTCTAATGAGATGCAGAGGGGTTTGTAACATCTGTTTGGACAAGAGAGCCCAGAAAGCTCAGTAAGACCTATTCTTTTCTTGGGCCAAGTCTGTGATCATTAGAGCAATCCATTAACATCTGAAAGTGGATTTTATGGTTCCATAATTGTCACTTGTTCCATGGAGTTCAACACAGGTCAAATCTTTTTCTCGTAACTCTGATCCATGTTCTTCCTGATGACCGTAAGACAGTTAGAAAGTGATTATTTTTGTTTGAATAGAAAATGAAAATACAATGAAAATGCATTTCTGAAACAACTTTGCGCCAATGATTTGACTCTACCAAAAGGAAAAATCACATGAATCAAAGGAAAACATTATTTCACATTTAGAACAATTCAAAAAGCCCTTATTAAATGCGACCAACAAATATAAGTGTCTGGAATTTTTTAAATGGCAATGGCACAAAAACCTGGTTGCATCTGCCAGGAGGCTGAAACATCATTGCAACTGGATTTTTTGGCATTACAAGACCCTATGCCACAAGAAACAATTAATTGTTTCTTATAATCAGCACAAAAAAGCTGATCATCAGTCTCTATTGCCCTCTAAAACCAAGGCTACATTAAAAACTAAGACTAATAATGACTTGCCAAAGAGGAAGTTTCATGCTCATAGAACAAGCAGTCTGTAATATAACTGTATTTGACTTTAATGTATGCTTAGTTTATAATTTGTTTAGGAGCAAACTTTTTTATTCTTTAAGAATGAAACCTTCTAAAAAGACAGAATTAGAAAGAGAATCTAATCACCAGAAACCTAAGCATGTTCCGTGTCATAACTGATCGTCTGACATGCCTTATCAGCAAGATGCAAATACCTCCTAATCAGTTCTTTTTCACAGGGTAATCAGTCAGATTTTCAAGTTGCTCCAGATAAGCGTCTGGTAAATGACTATAATGTCAATGTTCAACAGACAGCCTCAAGTCCCCTGAGGGGGGCAGGCCTTGCACTCAGATGATCCCTGTGCCAGGATGCTCAGAAGGCCTTGATGCCTTTTCTGGGAAAGCCTTGACTTTATTTGCTCAGTTATGTTCAACACGCCTTTTTCCTGCTGGTCTTGTCCAGCTCCTGTTTTCACTGTTGTCTGTCATCTTTTATTTATAGACCGGGTTTCTTCCTCAGTATTGTTCCAAGTATAGTTCTTCAGCTTTCATTTGAGTGTATTTGAGCACAATTGCTACACCATATAGAATCCATCTTCAGCCTCAGTCAAACTCATCCAGTTGTATCCACATAAGAGCCATCAACAGATCAAAACCCCTTCAGTTTAGTCAACAGCTCAATCCGGGTGACCTGAAGCATAAGAAGGATGGGAAGAATTGAAAAACGTCTTAAAGTCCACAGTGAACAGGAGTTTCTTGACAATTTCTCACAGGGAATAAGCTTCATTTCGCCAAACAATTTTTTTTCTTTGTTTCTGGACAGTTGGAGCCTGTAAATGAACCCACAAATGCTGACGCTGAAGATACCAAACAAAAGAACAGTATTACTGTTTTTTTAACAAACACATCAACACAACTTAAAAATATTTCCTTCATGATGTGTGATTTAAGAGTTCCCTTAATTTCTTCTGGGGCTGTACACACACACACACACACACACACACACACACACACACACACACACACACACACACACAAATAAATTAATATCAGAATTTCAGATTTAAATATCCTAGTATTTATATCTAGATGTGTTAAACACCTCAGGACATACCACCCTTTGTTTGAACACACCAATTTTTCAAGTGAGCAAAACCATTGGAACAGGTGACTGACAGATGTTTCGTGTTGCCCAGGTCTTGCCTTTTAGGTTGACCGTTCAAGCTTTAAATAGCACTGCATGACTAGTCTAAGTTTCCATCCTTGGTTTAAACCTATAAAGACTGCATTACTTGTTAAACAGGAAAAAAAAACATTAAGAACAGAGAGCTGTCTATGGGAGAAAAGCAAGCCATTGTCCAGCTGAGAAAAGAAGGAAAATCAACCAGAGCCATTGGACAAACATTGAGCATAGCAAGCACAACAATTTGGAATGTCCTAAAAGAAATAAACTACTGGTGTACTGAGCAAACTACTGGTGTACAAGTCAGCCAAGGAAAACAACAGTAGTTGAAGCTGTGAAGAAAACCCTTAAAACATCAGTAAGTGACATCACCAACGACCTCCACAGTGCAGGGGTGAAGGAATCCCAATCCACTGTTCAAAGAAGACTCAGAGAGTAGAAATATAGAGGCCACACAACAAGATGCAAACAACTTATCAGCAGTAAGAATCGAAAGGCCAGATTGAAATGTTCTAAACAGTACAGAGATGAGCGGCAAAAGTTCTGTAACACAATCTTATGGACTGATAAGACCAAGATTAATCTCTACCAAAGTGATGGAAAGGCCTAAGTGTAGAGAAAGAAAGGAACTGCTTATGATCCAAAGCATACAAGCTCATCTGTGAAGCATGGTGGAGGTAATGTCATGGCTTGGGCGTGCATGACTGCTTCTGGAACAGGCTCATTAATATTTATTGATGATGTAACTGATGATGGTAGCAGCAGAATGAACTCAGAAGTGTACAGAAACATTTTGTCTGCCAATTTACAGAGAAATGCATTGAAACTAATCAGGAGGAAGTTCATCATGCAGCAGGACAATGACACAAAGCACACTGCCAACAAAACAAAGGACTTCATCATGGGAAAAAGCGTGAGGTTTTAGACTGGCCAAGTCAATCACCTGACCTTAACCCAATAGAGCATGCATTTTACCTCCTTAAGAGGAGATTGAAGGGAGAAACACCCCAAAACCAACAAGAACTGAAATATGCTGCGGTAAATGCCTGGAATAGCATCACCAATGAAGAATACAACAGTTTGGTGATGTCAATGGGTCGCAGGCTTGAGGCAGTTATTGCAAGCAAAGGTTATGCCACCAAAAATTAAATGTTATTTACATTATTTGTTCCTTTACTTTTGCTCACCTAAAAATGCTGTGGTCTAATAAAAATGGTGATATGTCCGAAGTTGTTTAACACATCTTGATGTGAATACCACAAAACGAAAGCTGAAATTCTGAACTCTTGTCTTCAGTGACCAACAAAAACTAAGGTATTTGCCTTGCCGTTCCAATACCTTTTGTATTATATTTAAACAGTGGACATAAAGATACCCCTCTGTTAAAATGCAAGGTGTTTGTGATGTAAAAAAATGAGACAAATATAAATCACCTCTAATGTGACCTATAACCTGAACAATTCAATTGAAAATCTTTGAGGGATGAAAAATACATAACTCACAAAAACATTAAAAGTAGAAGAAGTTCTGACATGATTTATCTTCTTTAACATCACAAAAACATGGCATTATAACAGGGGTGTGTAGACTTTTTATACCCACTGTATATACTACACAAATAAATTACAGAAGCATTTAATTTGCAGTGGCATCTTAAGTTTAACCCTTCTGTTCCTCACTCAAGAGGCCACTCCTATTGTTTATTAAATCAGCATATCAACATGTATGGGAGCCATTCCATTCCAGTGTCTGTTAAATGCCAACACAGGCCCACCTCATTTTTCTTAATGAGGTACTGATTAGGTGATTACCTGAACCAAATATATTTAAACTGCTGTGGTCATCACTACCTTCTTGCAATAGGACCAGCTGGATGGCAAAAGCAGTGCAAGTAATTTGAATAAAAAATAACTATTCAGCATGACAAAAGAGTTGAAAAGAATAGCTGTTATTGAGGAAAAGAAGGGTTGAATTCTGGCTTTACTGGCAGAGGGATATGGTGAGAGTCAGGTTGCTTCCATCCTGAAAATTTCAAAGACAGCGGTTCATAAGAAGGTCAACCAACAGACATTGGGGACAACAAAGCTACAGACTGGCAGAGGACGACTGTCCACTAACTGAGATGATTGTCAACTCATTTGAATGTCACTCATCAACTGTAGGATGACATCAAGTGACCTAAAAAAAAGAATGACAAACAGCAGATGGGGTGAAGTGGACGGTGAAGATGGTTCGAAACAGGCTCCTAGGGGCAGGCCTGAAGTCGTGCAAAGCTAAAAAAGTTTGCAGGCTGAAGTTTGCAAGAGACCAAAAGGATTGGACTGTAGAGAAATGGAGTAAGGTTACCTCTGACGAGTCAAATTTTCAGCTTTGCCCAACACCTGGTCGTCTAATGGTAAGAGGGAGACCTGGAGAGGCCTACAAGCCACACTGTCTCACACCCACTGTTCCTTACATTTCCTACAAAAAATGATGGGGGCATTGAGGCACTATACCTGGAAGTCAAGGGCAACTGAATAGAACATATTTGTTATGAAGAATGACTACATATAATTATACTTTATCCATGGTTGAACCCAGAGTAAGATATATTGGCAATAATGTAGAGAATATCAGGTAAAATAATGGTCAAGCAAATATTCCCTAATGGACCTCAGGTATGTCACAGTGACACATTCTGGATCTCTTAATAGGGACCTTAAAAAGGACAGCGCAAAGGTAAACACCAAGTGTAAAAATAAAACCAGAACAGAAGGTGATTAAATGTCATGGTACAACACTTAACAGCACTGTTCGGGGTGTTTACTTAGTATCAACCAAGCAACATTCTGTACAGATCTGTAACAGCTTAATTTGTTATGACAGTCTATTTCCTACATAGATTGTGTCCCATCCTTCACAGCTTGATATCTTGACGCATGATTAAATGTTAACAGCCACACTGGAACAGAGGAATGCAGAACGTTCCAGTTCATTAAGGGCAAAGGAATTTAGCCCATGGTCGGTCTATATTGGTGTTTATAAAATGGACCTTGGATTAATCAATCCCACAACCCTTGCATTCCAAGCACCATGCTCTCACCACATGGGATCATATATATTGTCTTACTGATGACAGACATAAGTCATGTATGTGCATTCAGTAGAAGCCAGTGGAACCAAGAAGAAGATAAAACTGTGAGAAATAGGGAACAATGTTGACAGTAGTACCAGGAAAACCTCTTGTTTAATACAAGTCTTGTTTAAATATTTGGTTAGGCTGAAATATTTCCATTGAGTATATGAATCCTCATAGTTTCGACGTGAATCCTTTTGTAGACTCATATTCAAAACGACAGAGTTGACAGGTGCGCAGTGGCTGATGAATGGCATGGTTTGCTGGAACCTTTCAACTCAGCCCTCCTCCAACCAGAACATTGTGTGGGATGCATTGTTAGCTCTCTGTGTGATGTTCTTCATTTCCAATTGCACAGACATCCTCCAGAATGAGACATGCCAGTTGTATGGATTTGTATCACACCGTGTGAGCTTCTGTAATAGTACACAGGCTGAGCAGATGCCACCCTAAAATTACATGAACAGGTTCTTAAAATCTGAAATAAACAAATGCATGCGTCATTTAATCAGGTATCACCCTTTCCAATTTCCGCACCTCCAGCTTTGGGACACTTGTGCAAGTGGCAGAAGCATGTGTGAATGCACAAATTGCAGGCTGGGGATGGAGGTGAGGAATAAAGGTTTTATTTGGGATTATCCATGATCCTCCAATTTCCACTGAGCATACCCCTGAAATTGCCAAGCTTCTCCACGAACATGCTGGACTCATAATATAATCTCCCCTTTTCTGAAAGAGACCTCCCTTTGTCTCAAACATATCACCACCAATTGTAATACCTATCAAAATGAGGTTGAGGTGAGCAGCAGGTCATTTGGGGAGGGGGATACACTGTGCTCCCTATTTTAACAGGCTTGAATTAGAGGTCACAATTATTTTGATTTCTAAATCAAGGATTTGTTTGAAAATGTTTGCTGAAAAGAGATTTACGGTCATCTGAGAGGCTCTTTATAAGAGCAAGCTTTTGTAATGCTTTCATTTCATTACAGTGAATGTGATTCGATGCATGGGACTTCCAGGACAGGCAATTCGATTTTTTTGGTGACTTTTTCATAGGCACAGACAATCTTGAAAGACTAGTAGGCACAGAAAATCTTGAAAGACTAGTAATATCATTCCAATGTTTTCACAAATCACATAGAGGTTTATGTTAACTATCCTTGTAAGGGAATTTGATCTGCTGAACCATGTGAGAGATGCAGACTCAATTTCAACCTTTAAGTCTTTCCTGAGAACTTACATTTTTCAGTAGGACCTACAATATGATTGAGTGTCATCCGGCCCAGGGTCATGAAGATAAACCGAAAGCCACTGGATCAACAAACCATCCTTCCTGTCCTTGCAAGTCCCTTCTCTCCCCTGGGATATCCTCTCTAATACACGAGCTGTGTGTGTCACTGGCTTAACCTGGATCAGGCTATTCACATGCTTTACAAGACTTTTCTGTCCAACTTTGCACCTCATGGGGCTTGAGCGATGAGAGAGAACTCTGTGGGATATGCCGTGTCTCAGAATGGTTTGCAGTCGGTTGGTGTGCCTCGGGTGTCTTTGGACGGTGCCACAGAGTCTAGGCATCCAGTTCCTGCCTGACAACGGTCTGAAGAGTCCCTGTTCAAAGTCTACCTGGTTGTGTTGCTGACTTGTAATCTGCCTTAACTTGGATTTATTGGCCAACTGATCATCGGTGTGTGTAAATATATTGATAAACAATGTGAACTTTAAGGGTAATGTACTCATATTACACCCAACCGGCACAGCCAGAAGACTGGCTGCCATCAGAGTACAAACCTTCTCTAGGTTCCTTCTGAGGTTTCAACCCCATTACAAAAGATTGTTCATTCATATTCCATAGCCTGAAACATCTTACTTTTTTTTTAATAACTTGCTATTTTGGGTTTTGGTTGAAGTGTCTGTATGAGTGCATTGAGACAATTGCTGATGTCAATTGTCTGGGGTTTATAAAATATATAATTCAAGAAATGTATCATTTTGGTTGATTCCCTTGTATTGCCTTATGTCATAGTGTTCGGGGTATGTGGACAGAAAAGCAGAGGCAGAACGGCTGTTTTGGAAATAATCCATGTTTTAATGGTAAAAAGAAACAAAAGAACAACTCAGAACAGACACTAAGACTGGGTGAACTATAGCCTTCGGCTGACAACCAAAATGAAACACACATCCGTGTGCAAACATTCAACATAAATAGGTTCCCCAATTGGAGGCAAT
>JACXGJ010005113.1:0-40978 GCA_016801105.1 Esox niger
GAGGTCCAGTTTGGGATTGGCATTGACTTTCAAATCAATGTAAAAGCTATGGATGCCTGACGTTCAAGTCCCTGGGGCATAACATGAATGGGCCTCTTGTTTTCTTGTTGAACTCTCACAATTTGACAAGGCTGCCTTTTTTACCTCATATAAAGGGATAGAACCTAACAGGCTCATTTGAGCCATTTCTTCAGGGAGACACAAATGTAGTCACTTGGATGAGCTGGTTAGACATGAGTCAGGGTGGCTTCTCGTTCCATTCAGGCCAAATCACAGAGCTCATACAGCACTATTAATAGTTAGGCACATTGCCCAAATCATCCATTCAAAAAATGTGTCCCTTTGAAGTTATATTTGTACACCGATTTTGTTTTTTAATGTTGTTGACCACTTGATTATTCAATTCCCAATATCGGTGCATATTAGCACATGGGCATTTTGACGCTTTATCATAATCCTTTTTTTCTGAAGGACAATGCACTTAAAATCTGGTTGCTCAATTTCTCAGATTTTTTTCATGATCACATTATCAGCTGACTAATTAACAAAATACTAAAAGATGATGTCGGGGTAAAATATCCTTTTCACTTTCCTTTTCAAAATTAGATTTTAGGCAGAGAAAGCTAAACTGTTATAGCTAGCTTAGGCAAATAACAGTAATAATACCTTCAAGTTAATTTGTTGTTAAATAACTACTGTGCAGACATAAGTGTTATGTTAACCCTCTTTAGGCTGGTAAATGCTGGCCAAGATGTAAGTTCAGGCTAGCTAAAAAATTCTGATTGAAAAAAAATGTCATTCAATTTGAAGATGTCTTCATACAGTACGTACTGTGTAAAGATTATGCAATTCGTATAAGGTTGTACATCATGTTCTGTCTGTTTCAATCCAATCTTGTTTCAGCTGTTACGCCTGAGGAGAACGTAAAGTCCATCACATGGCTAACTGACCCCTACAAGACTTAAACATTGCTACTGTCATTTCTCCGCATTTCATCATGCCAGCAGACCCATACTGTTTTTTTTAAAGCTATGAAAAAAAACTGGATTTATACCTTTATTCATAGTTACATTCGATTTCATGATGGAACACAATCTTGAAAAAAACAAGAGTAGCGCATGGACAGTTCAGATAAGTATTCCAGTCTATTTCCTATGTGCAGGCTATATTTCCTAGCCCCAGACATGTTTTTGGATATATTCTGATGTGAAGGGTAAAGGGAAAGCTTACAGGATCCCTCAATTTGGCAGTACAGTAGAATATATGTTTTTTAATGTATGTGAAGCACCATAGTCTTAACTCCCAATGGCACAGAGGGTAATCTTACAGTATCAACATGCCAAATGGTAATTACTAACGCTAAATGAACTTGTAGTTTTAATGGACTAGAGTGGCTTTAACAAATTAGTCAGCAGCGCTTAATGGCGTCAATTACTGATTGACAATTGAGAGCAACAGTCTGTTCAGACTGCAGCTTACAGTATGGGAAATAGAATGATGCATTGCGGTCTCAACAGATTAGTTTATTTTAGAATTCTGAACCTTTACTTAAGTGGTGAATTCCGTGGATTTGGTCAATTAAATCTCCACTTGTTATTCATGCAAAAATATACTAAACAACATGGATGAACACTTTCACTTTCTGCTCTGATTGTCATCAGGCTCACGCCTGCTTACGCATGCTGTTGCTGATATTCCCCTCTTGTGTACAATACTGTATATTTAGCTCCTCTTTACAAGGACAAAACTCAGCACAACAGGATACAATACACCTGCGTGATTTTGGCCCATGCTTATGGCCTTACGGCACCTAATAAATCACCTTAATGATTCCTCTGAGGAAACGAGCAGGCATTGATACATTATTAATTATTAGTAATAAAAAGCAGGTAATGAAAAGAAGAAATCTATTAATACCTGTTCTCATTAGTTTGGTGTTATTTGGTTGCGGAACATAAAACAAGCCATCTGTTTAGGGTCTTGTTCCAAGCCCCTAGACATGTGTGAATGGAAGTCCTGACATTTGAAATTCCCTTTATAGTGTACAAAGCGCAAATTACATTATGACATTCGGGGGGGTCTCTATTATGTGCCCATGCATGCATGTATGCATACAGGCCTAATAGTAAAGATACATTTTGTAATATCTAAACATAAAAAGTGCCTTTCGCACTGAGAGAATGCAAAATGCTTTTTCCCAGACTACAAATGCAGAGAAAACTCTCTCTGTTTGTGAACAAATCTTTCTTTTAGAAAACCCCTTTTTACTGAGTTAAGAGTAATTTTTCTTGAATGGCCTATTTATTGTAGTTTTTGTCTGACAGGTAATTAATTATCCAGAAGGATGAATACCTACTCCTCTGGTTTAGTACTGCAGGAGGCGGGCTTCAAACAAAGAAGTGATGCTCATGGTAAGCGGTTCTTGTGCATGTAAAGGCCACTCAGCCAAGCTCAAGCAGAGAAGAGAAAATATGAATCATTTCTATTTCCAAAGCGATGGTGTCATTGTTCACCATTCAAAGTACAACATGTATCTTTTTATTTACATCACCATGCATTCCACTACAGCAGGTCCAGAAATTCCTGTGTTTGACAGTGTGCTTATTGTGTAAAAAAAAGTATTTCAAGATAAAAAAAGAAGTTCGAATTATATAGTGAAATGTGCCAAACTATAACTCAAAAAATCCCCTGGATAGTGAATAGAGTTGATAGAGATACACATATGGCTTTTTGACTTGGGGCCACCTATAGGACATTTCTCAAGGAGACAATTCATTAGTGAACAGAGCTACGCCCTTCCCTATGCTTGTGAGAAATAGCAAGCTTGAAAATGTATACATAGCCTACTGGCAAACATGATTTGTAAAATTAATACTTTGACTTGGCATTTGACTTAAGGGAATGCTGTGATGATGTCTGGTTAAGGAGAATCTTGATTACTGTCCTCCATAATGAAATCTGTGATGGGACTGTAGATTTGTCTTGGTGCGAGTGTGCCTACATTGCATGTGACATCTCAGACACCACTGGCCCAATGTTGACGAAAATTTGGTTGAAGTTGTCATAGAGATGGAACATGTACATGTGCATCACTTGTGGGGATGACATGTTTCTCATGATACTATTTCAGTATGGATTGTACAGTCTGCTGTTTACCTGATTCACAACAAAGTAACCTAGCAGAAATGTAAATGTCAAACTCTTTAAATGATATTACATTGCTATATTTTACTAAGGTTCATACCACCTGAAAATGTGCTTTTTGTTGACTTTTTGTGAAATGCATAATCACTTTGACAACTACACACATTTGTCAGAATACTAGATACAGCTCACCATTAATATATATATATATATATATATATATATATATATATATATATATATATATATATATATATATATATATATGTATTACATCTATAGTAGTGGCTTGCTATACAGTGCTCTCTCGAATGATTGAACCCCTTGGAAAGGTTTTCCAAAAAGAGCTTTAAAAAGAATTAAGTTGTAAATGAACAAAGAGCTGGAAAACTCTATCCGCCAATTGAGTAAAAATTGTTTAAGGTCCACTTTGTAGGTTTTACGCCATAAGCTGAATATCATTTCCATAACTCCATTTGGATCTGAAACTATGATTACTTAATATAAGCATACTGACCGGTCAGAAGCAGTGTCACCTCCAGCCATCAATGCAGGAACTATGAACACAGGCTTTCATTTCAAATTGGCTTAAAGTTGATTGGCCCTTTATAAATTAAGGAACGAAGAATAAACTAAGTAAACAGCCAAACCAATACAAATGTCATCTGGGCAATGTATTGCATTAGATGCATTGTTATATTTCAGAGACTCGTTGATGGCTAGCTAACAAACATGAAACCATAGTGCTAGCTGGAACAATAATATGTGCATTTTAAACTGAGCTAGAAGGCAATTGCTTCTTCCGAGCAATTGTTGATTATGTATTAGGTTTGGTCAAACAACTCAGAAAGCATGTTCGTTTTTCTATATCCTTAGCTAAGATCACAAGGTTGGAACAATATTTTCCATCAGCAAATGGAATCAAAGAGTGCCAGCTCGGACATAAGCTACCTGATGTTAGCTTATCTTCTCGACCAGACTTTCGAGAAAAATTTTGAAAACATATCTGCACTCAAAAATGTAATAAACAGGAATAGTGAATGATATTCTCAGTTAAATAAATGTTTCTCACTTATCATCAATCTAGTAACTTACACATGGCTTTCGTTGACTAGCCACCAAGTTCAATTAGTTATCGAATTTAACCTTACTTCTCAAGTAGAAAAGGAGTAACTCTGCATCACTGTTCATACTAACTTCCGCTCTAGCCATCTAATTATGCCAAATCCAAATTCATCCTCATTTTAATCGGTGCTTTGTTTGATGCTCGCGTTGCTTCTGTAATAGCAATAAGAAAAGTTCGATGCACTGTAGGTCAACATGAACCCAAACAAAGCTTGTCATTAACCCTCACCTCAAACACCTCCAATGAAGTACATGCTTATGAACATCACAGTCTTCTATGTTTTACTTGCAACCATGAGAGTGGGGGTAATGTCAGTCATGACTCTATCAGCTCAGTGACTCTTTACATTTACTTATAATATGTACGTTTTATTATTGGATATTTTAAATGGCAAATGCTGATAAGGCACATTTAAAGAAAAACATAAGGAATAATAAGGGATCTCAGATGATTCATCCATAAAGTATACAGATATTTCAGAGTCCTTGATCCTCATTTGTGGATTCTTCTCTTCAGCTCAAGTTTTAATAGGAACTACCCAGTTTTAGCCTTGTTGCAGAGGCAGCTTTGCCCTTGACACAGTCCATGATGCTCCAAATGCAATGGAGTAAAACAGCCCCACAATATCAAATATCCACTATCATACTTAATAATTGGGAGTCATTTGTTGTGCAAATTCTTTACACTTCTGACATATTTAGTTTCATCTTGCAATAGACCTTGACTGAATGATTGTTCTAAAGACATTTGCAAATGGATGTAAATGTCAAGATGACAGTAAATGCTTTCTTCTGTCAAGACATCCAAATATCTTGTTGGCATGGAGGTGGCGTGCAATTTCAGTTGGTGTTGGTGACCTCAAGATTCAAAATTCTGCAATTATGTTCAAAACTGTGATCCTTGGAGAATGTTATACCTTTCCAACAATCTCCCTCCCTGTCTGTCAAATTACATTTGATTTGGTTTTATCTTTATTCATATAGAAAGGTCAAGCTGAAAGACAAGGTTTCTTTTACAGCTCAACCCTCTATTACTGCAATAATAAAATATATATATATATATATATATATATGAAATACACACACATTAGAAAAAATGGGTTCTTTATCAACCATTCAATTGCTTTATTCGAACCAAAACATCTTAAGTTACCTTGCAAGACACGCCATGAGTTTTTGACATACACGTTTTGCCTGCTCACTAATGTTTTCTTTACAAATGGTACATATATTATCAATTCTCCAAGGGTTTGCAACTTTTGAGCACAGTTGTAGCAGACAAAATCTATTTTAAATTACTCTGAAATAAATGTGTGTTACAGTGCCTTTTCCACAAATTATTGTATTTTATTTACAGTGTTTGCCATTGATCAGCAAAAATAAGTCATATTGTCCAAGTAAAAAATAAATCAGCAAATTGTTTCAAATTAGTTAAACTACCTGCTTGTTGGGCCCTGTCTGGGGTTACCTTCAGATAAGGCCACAGTGTCACTGGACTCCTCTGTCTCAGCCCCAAGGTTTTACACAGCTATATTAATGTGCCAGGGGAGTAGGGTCAGTTCTCGTTCTCCTTTGTAAATCCAAGGAATGCACTCTCTAAATTGTCATTGTGTCCTGCTTCCATTTACACTTATTAGGACATTTGCCCCTGGCTCACACCTCAGGACCACCAGGCCCGGATGAGTCAAAGCTTTCCCTGTCCAAAGTCCTCCTGGTTGTGTTGCAGATCATGTACCTGACGATATCTGATGATTTCAGCTGCCACTCCATTGATTGTCCCTGTCCCTCCTGATTATCCCTGTACTTATCCATCTGGGCCCTGTTTCCCGAAGATGTGGTACTTACGCTGGTTTAACGATACCCTCCACCTAGAGATGGACTTTGTTAAGTCAGACCTACAGTACGCCTGTTTCTCAAACCACCACACACTGTGCATACTCTTTATAAAGTGCATGGTCATTTGGTATGGAATTTGGAACAGAATCAGGCCCTGAATACATTGCGGAATATGACCTATTGCATTTCGATAGAGCTTGATTATCTGTCAGAAGCATATAATATCAATGTTGATGTATTCTACTACCACTTTCCAAGATGAAGTCCACCCCATTGGTTGGATATAACAGTTTCTTACACCCAAAATGTCACTACTTTTTCGAGTTTTGTATTTTCTTAAAAGGACGGACTAATGAGTGGTCTGAAACACTTGTTAATTAACAAGCGATTTTCAGTGCCACGATGTTTTCATGAAATGCACCAATAAGATAATGAGGCCTTTATGTGCATGTTACGAGTGCTTTGGGAAATTGGGCCCAGGTCATGCCGCTTCTGACTTGCATTATACAGTATTTTATAGACTCTGGGCCTACATGCATTCATTCATGATTACAATGTTTACTCTTAAAATGCTTGCTGGGCACTGCCAGAAGAGGACAGGCCAACCCGCAGAGCCTGGTTCCTCTCTAGGTTTCATCCTAAGTTTAGCCCCTATTAGGGTTTATTCTAGCCACTGTGCATCCACCCTGTGGTTGCTTCCTTCTTGGGGTTTCAGGCTGGGTGTTTTGTCAAAACACTTAGTGACAACTACTGATAAATAAAGGGCTATATAAGATACACTGATTAAACAGCAGCCCTAAACTGCAGATAAGGGTCCGATTTTTCAGCTCCTCTTGCTTTCCTAGTGTTAATAGCTAGCAAAGTATGAATGACTTATTATTCTCTGAATTGCCTTGCAGAAGTTTATGCCACTATTTATATGCAACGCTACATTACATATTTGTTCGAAAATAATCCAACCGGTGAGTTATTTCGTTTACAGTTATTACTCTCATTGTGTCTAACCCTGGCAGTCATTTTGAATACAGGTTGCAGATAAATAAAAATATATATTGCGAGATGTCGAAACTATGGATTCCAACAGGAACAACACAATTGTGCAAGACAGCATGTTCCTAAATCGTAGTGTTTATTTATTTGATTTACCTTTATTTAATTAGGCAGGTTGTTAAGAACAAGTCCTTTTTTACATAACAGCCTTTACACAGCACACATGTTAAAACTACACTTCAGTATAGGACGAAAGTTCTAAAAATAAGATGCAATATGGTTTAAGTTATTAAGCAGTCTTTTGTTTTATTTATTTTTTCAAATGTCGGGTGATTTCAGTACTCAGTACTTATTCAGTACTCTGTTCCAGAATGTGAATATGATGTCACAATACATATTATCTGCAGCTTCTCATAAACACTAGCCTGCTTAGGCTACTAGTTATGCATCTAATCTTTGTATTCAATTATATTAGCAGACTACTGCCAGTAATAATATTGTTAAAAAGGTATATTGAATTACTATTGACCAACCGTACAAAACTGTCCATTTTCTAAAATGTGTGGCGCAAAAGATACTGACACGCTTCAATAACTGTAACAATAAAACATATGCTAACTATCAGGCAGTAGTGGGTGTAAATCATTTATTTTTGTAATTATTCAGGATCTCTCAAAAGTTTGACAAAATATCAATTCTAATTCTTGCATATTCAAAAAAATATATTTAAAGATTACATTCACCTTTTTTCTCAAGAGCAATTCCTTATGGGGAAACCAACAGTAGAGTAGTAATACTGTTTCAGTTTGCGCCAATGGTTTGCCTGCTACTTTTTTCCCGCATTAAAATCCAAATCAATGTAAAACATTTCAACATGCGTTTTTCTGAAATGTTTTGTTATTATGCACTGTATTTTGTTATTCTGTCGCTCACTGTTCAAATAAACCCATCATTAAAATTATTGACTGATCAATTCTTTGTCATTGGGCAAATGCACAAAATCAGGACAAATAATTTTTTCCCTCACTGTACCAACATAAAACTGACTGGATTTACTTTAGCTACGTGCATTGAGTAACTTTCAGACAATTGACAACAACACAGTCACCTTGCTGGCGTTCCATACACCGCACTGCAAGCTTCTCTTATTGACTTTAATTCAAACAGCAAATTCTGGTTGATGCTACTGGTCCGTTAACCCCACAACATCACAACCGTGACAGAATGACTGACCTACTAAAAAAGGACCATGCAAGTGCGAGGCAGAGTTGGACAGTAGGGGAACTCTTCGGTTGGCCGGACAGTGATACCAAGGAGGAATACCCCTACCATCACCCACTGCCCTCCTGGGCTGACAGGGACTTGGATGAGGAGGGATTCCCCTACCAGTACCCCTGGCTGACGCAGCAGAAACCCCAAAGGGGAAGACAAAGGAGAAGGCACAAACGGGCCAATAAGCATCCCCAAGATTTTTTGGGGGGTGCTATACGGGAGCCGAGGACTGGCCTCCTGCGCCGCCTGAGCCTGCCGAGGACTGGCCGAAATTTCTTATTTTCGAAAATTATGACTGTTAGTGTTGGCTGCCTGTTGGTACGTAAGTAACCTTCTTCTACAGATTTGAACGCTTGCTACCTAGTTTATATCATAGTGATGATCTTCAAAAATTACAATGAAATAAAGTTCTAAACTCATGCGTGTAAATAAGTGTCCTGTCTGACCAGCGATTGTTCCATCACTCGTACCTAGACGTTCGAATGATGGATTCAAATAATACGTTTTAATCACACTGGTGCGATGGCACGCGTCAAAAGGTTAATTAAAACTTGTTATGAATTTTATTTTATAACATTATTAAAAAAATGGTGTTACAAATGGCAGAAAAAGGAATCATATGTTATGATGTGTAAAAAAATTCATCATGCATTACAAATGTATAAAAAACTTTCAAGCCATATATTGAACTACCAACATTCAGCGTTGCAGGTGGGTGCCCTACCCACTGCTCCACACAGGGATTACATATGTATAGGGATGAGTAGGTATCACATCACTGGGGCAAGGTTAGGGTTAATGAATGGGTTAGGCTTAGAAAGAAAATGTAACATATTGACATTATAAAAACTCAACTCGTTGCCTCTATCAGGAAGTTCTTATTTGGTGAAGGGGGTAGGGCCCCTTTCTGTGGAGCAGAAGGACCTGGAGCAAAATAACCCCTTTTCTGGATTATTTCTCTAACATGACTTCGCCTAACGTAATATATTTTACGAATTTGGCTCTCAAAGATTTACATGAAATAGTATTCGTAGTCCCAGGTTGAAAATCCAGAATCCATGGAATTTTGCAACTCTATTTAAAGGCGTTGCTTGTAAACGAGTTTCAGGCCACCCTATTAGGGTAAACCTTTGGGCAAATAATGTGTAATAGTTAAAATAACCGTAGTAGGGAGCAGGAGGACAGAAAAAAATATGGTTTTGTTTAGCTTTCTCTGGAATTCTTTTCAACTTATCTGCCCAGCCATTTCCCTGCAAGTTTCAGTCATTATGCCTTAAAATAAAAGTTGAAAGCTGCTCTTTTTCTGACTATGTTTCAGGTTTTGAATATTTTTTTCTGTTCTTCAATTTAAAGTGTTCACATCATGTCTCTTTAATAATTCAATTAACCATTTAATTGTTCATCTAGCTAAAGAGAATTGTCCATGTTGAGTGATGATTCTGTTGACGCTGCTTCTCATTTTATTAAGGTTTGCAATAATAGCAGACACAGATAATGTACTCACTCATAATATACATCTGCCAGTTATGAAAAGGTTTTGGGGAAGTTCAAAGTATTTCTGTCAACCCACAAAGCTGTTATCATTAAACTGGCTACCCATGGAGCAACCAACTCGTGCACCACGCAGACAGACTAAGGAAATATTTCAATAAATTAATTGCCAGATATAGTGTTATGTTTAGCTGTTTAAGCCAATAATGGTTAAACAGGGATGGAAAAATGTCAAAGTTAACTTGACTATAAAGGAGCTGGGAGCTAGCAGTATCAGATATTTGTAAGACTTGTTTCAGAATTGGAAT
This sequence comes from Esox niger, assembly GCA_016801105.1. NCBI lineage: Eukaryota > Metazoa > Chordata > Actinopteri > Esociformes > Esocidae > Esox > Esox niger. Next base: position 10,167 of record JACXGJ010005113.1, read on the forward strand.
GCCTTTATTCGCAATAATTTATATATTTACTATTATTCAAGGTTCAAGGTTCTGTGGTATACAACATTTAAATACAGAATACACTAAATGTTCTAAAGAAATTGACATGTACAATTTGACATGTACAATATGGCCAAATTTAATTAAGGTAAATTAGCGGAAATAATATAAGTCATACACCACATTCAGTTAAAGTTGACCTGCAAATGTACAGATTCATTGTTTCCTCTAAATAGTATGTAAACATATGTGCATGTAGGGGGACCAGTCTCCTGGTCCCTGCCACTGAGAAGCATCCCAATAGCATAATGCTCCAACCAACATTGTTTTGTCAGACGATGCACTTTACTTTTAGGGCAATTAGTTACATTTCTCAAAAGGCATAATCCTCAGGCGGGATGTGATATTCTTTTTTTTCTCAGGTGTGGCTTAAATTCTAAAGCTCTGTTAGAGCTGCCACTGTTCTTTGTCACCTCCCTGACCAAAGTCCTTCTTGCCTGGTTACTTAGGTTGGTTCCAAAATTCCTCCATTTCACAATGATGGAACCCATTATGCTCCTGGGAACTATCAAGGCTGTAGCATTTTTATTACCTGTCTCAAAAAATCTTGGATTTCTTCCCACATCCTTTGACTACATGGCTTGTTTTTTGCTCTGACATTCATTGTGAATTGTGGGACCTTAAATAGACAGATGGGTTATTTTCTAAATCACGTTGAATCAATTTATTTTGACTTACGTGTACTCCAAGTTCCAGAAACATCTCAAGGATTATCAAAGGACAAGGGATGCATCTGAGCTCAATAGCAGTGTCATGGCTAAGGCACATACTTATGTATGTGTATAAGACATTTTTATTTCAATAAGTTGGGATGCATTTCTATAAACATGTTTTTTCTTTTTCATTATGGGGTATTACAGTGTGTGTGATTGAATTAGATCTATGACACAACAGAATGTGAAGAAGGTGAAGGGGACTGAATATTTTTTGAAAGCAGTGTTCATACCTATAAAGAATTTAACACTCCGTGTTAACTCACTACTCTCAAATGTGCTGTCTATATAGCAGTGAATGAACCGAGAATTTTGTTTGTAACTACTGATAAATAATTAAGTTTTTGTCTATTGAAATCAATTAATTTAAATTGTTTTTCAATCATTTTTTCATATGCATTGATAACTGTACAACCATTTTATAAATAAAGAGGTAACAGTGATATGTAGTTTGTCATCACTGTAAACTAACATAAAATGTTTTAACTAACGTATGTGCTTGTTATGATAGAACAGGTTTATTACTTACAGTGCTAATTGACTTGACAATCCAAACCATCAAGTCATTTTGCAATACAGAATGCATTTTACAATATGCAGCTATGCACGTACAGTATACATTTTCAGGAAAATTCTCCCTCAGCATGTGTTCTTTGCAAATAACAATTCGTTATATATTCACACACAGGTTAAAAAAAATGAAATGGATGAGCTGGTTGGTTAGCATAATTATGATATATAGAATCTTATATTACCAAACATTATTATTCAAACATCAGACAGTTTTTCTTTTATTATCATTACAACCATTATACCTGAAGTCTGACCAGAATGTGTAGATACCATATATGTAACATATACCATATATATTCAGTCTCTTATTAGGCTCTTGTGTATGTGTAATAACATAGTCAATATTAAAATGCTGTCTTTCATTATTCAGCTGTTACATTCATCAGAAGTACATCTTTGACCTTTTTATCATATGGGAAGACACTTTGCGTTGCCCACAGCTATGTTATTTTCCCCAAAGACAAAAAATCCACCTTTTTTCACCTGTAAAATATATGTATCCCCATGTTATGAATGCACAAATGATGTGTAAGGAACCATGAAATTATTATTATTTGGAACCATGAAAATGCCATGGAATGAGGCATGGGAAACTATGGAAAATCCACTGAATTATACTGTATTCTATAATGGATTTGTTAGCATGTTATCCTTTGTCTTGCCTGTTTTATTCACGTTACTATAAGTTTAAAAGACAAATTTGTCAAGCATCTCAGCTTATGTATTATACATCTACCAAAACTTGCTGAAGCATACTCATGCATTCATTACTAGCTTAATGCCAGCTTGAGTCATGCAGTTCTCATACAAGAGTACATACACTAATAACTTGGTTTGTCACAGCATAAGTAACACAGGATTGAAATAATTTCTTATATTCAGTTCCAAGCTTTGAACAGACTTAAAGATATGAAAATGTTTGATAAAAACTGGCAAGTCATGGAAAACTGAAAACATGGGCCTTTTTATCTGCAGGTACATTCCCAACCTTCAAGTTGATGTTGGCAAAAGGGAAGATAGCAAAAGCTTTAAACTACACATTATTGTAACAGTGTTGCATTTTATTCATGCATTTTAAACAATAAATTACCAAAACATTTGCGGATAGTTGGACAATTTATAGTGGACATTTTTTTACTGTTGGTTTTAGCCAAATATGTTTTGCTCCATATCGTCTTGAACTTAACGGTTGGTTTCATCAGACCTTTGTGTAATTTGCAAGTCACATGGTTGAAAATGTCATACCGTATGTATTCCACCCTGCATGTACACTCATTGAGGAGGTAATTGTTGAGCTGTTACAACAATTGACCTATGTACTTCTTGGCATTTACAAACGTCTTTAAGCAACACAGGACTATGAAATGTGTTAACATCTTATTAATGTGTAGGTTTACAATGCTCCTGTCCTATCATCTTTACATTGTTTCAGATCTGTTGTAATAGGGCGGTCACAAAATTGCCTTTTTTAACGAACCAGTGCATGTTACAATGTATTTGTCAATGTATGTTAAACATAAAAGCAGTAGACTAGAAACCCTTGCCGTCTTGTTGTATCATATTTTCATGAATTAATTTCCTACCAATCATTGAAATGTGTATCAACATGTCAATACAATTCTCCATGGCTTTTTTATTTATGTATTTTATTTGGTTTTTCATTGCAGTGCCCCATGTTAAATGCAATGCCCATGACACACAAAGCAAAATACATTGAAACATCTCCTCCTCTTCACTTTAAAGAAGGAAAGGGTTGAGCTGAAATTTGACCCAGCTGATCTTCATGCAAATTCATGGCAAGGTCGCAATCGCAGCTTGAAACGCCCGCTGGATGAGTAGAGAATGAGTGTTCAAACCTAGCAATCCTAGTTTGCTTGCTAGATTGTTAGCACTCACATTAGGGCGGCCAAGCATGGCTTGGCGAGTGCCACTTGTACAGTGAATTTGATTAGAGTGTTATTATTTCATCAAATTTTTTTCCTTTTTTCGAGAGGTACCTGGTCCAAGGCAGCAGCAGGGGGTTACAGAGTTTCCGAAATACCTCAGATCTAACACCTCACACACAAACACACCATAAACACCTGAAACACATTATAGGGTAGTCATCTACATTACAATAATATCATTACAGATTTTGCCATGAGAAAGATATTTGTACATTATCTTGTGCAAACAGCATTATTTGATAGATACAAGCCTTTTCTTTGCTCTCTACACACTGCACTCTAAGTCTGCTGCTGACTTACCTGACACACTCACAGTCAGTCATTTTGCCATTCAGCGTAAGAGCTGTGATACCAAAATGAATGGCTGAAAAGACATGGATTCGTTTACGCTAGTGTGACTACATTGTTCACAGACACAGCTCAACCTGCATAGCGACACTGTCCGTCGGTCTGTCTGCCTGCGTGGCAACAAGCTATACAGTGCATAGTTGCAGGGTATACGAGAAAACATCAACATCAAGAATTCTACTTTGTTCAAACCCGGAGAGTCCTGTGCAGCTAGGATTGTGTACATCTCAAATGGCACCCTATCCCCTCTATGGTACACTGTTTTTATCCAGGGCCCCAAATCTATATAGGGTATAGGATGTCATTTTGGATGCAGAACGGGTCTGCCTAGAAGCTCTATATGAGCTAATGTCACAGTCGCATCAGTGTGGGCAGGAGAACCACAGAACCGCTGGAAGCTAATTGGTAGTGTGGGAAATGAATCCTTCGATGACCCACTACACCACGATTGGCCTAACTGAAGTGATGATGCCTTCCCTCGTTCAACATTCTGAGAGATCTTCAAGATTCCCTGTAATCGCAGTCACTCTACAATGATTCAATTTCCTTTCAATTGAACATTCTATAATTTAATTGCTGTCATTATTCTGATACTCCCACATTCTCAATTTCAATATATATATATATATTTTTCCCAATCAACTTTGGTCTTGCCTTATTTAGCTATTAGAATTATATCTGGATTTTATGGATGTCAGCAATCTGGACATTTGAATTTCCAAGTGTGACTTGTGTGCATATAAAAAAAAAGATACCCTAAACGAAAACAACTAAGTAGCATTCATGTGAGTATTCCTCAAACAGTACCAGGCAAGATTCATTCCCATTTGACATTTAAAGTATATTTCAAATTGAATGCAGGAAAGAAAATACATTTTCAAAATTCTGTCTTTATTTAGTCTGTATATTACAATGCAGGGAAGCACCATACTCCTGAGCATCTTTCATCAGAGCGTACCTAATGTTTTGTGGGGACTTTTTGTAGCCTAAAGTACCTTGTCTCATTGTTTCTATTTTCCACCAGGGAGAAAGCAACAGAGTAAGTATCCTGACAGCAATGCATTAAATTTAAATCACCTTTCCATATCCTGGTGGAATTTCCTGTGATCCTTTTCCTATCACATTACGTTTGTCCCATGTAATGGTTTAACTAAGTGATATTATTTATGAAACGCGAACACACGGCCAGCCCTGCATCTGTGCAGGCCTGTCATCAAATTAACAAAACAACAAGAAATGCTCACTGCCAGGAGCTATCAAGCTCACCGAATGGGGAAATGCATTGGCTCTGTCATGCGGCCGGCTTGCACAGAGACCGCCCGAGTACGCGCGCCACACTCCACTGAGGGCCCTCTGCAGCTGCGGCTGGGTGGCGTAGTCGGCAAGGCCTGTCGGTCCCCCGGCCCCGCTAGCACCAGACCTGTCAGTGGCCCGGTGTGATCGCAGCGCTCCGCGTTGACAGGGGTGACCCCGAGTGTGTGATACCCCCAAACCCCCACAACACACCCCCGCACAAGCCCTGGCGCTCGCAGACCTAATCTGTGAGCAGCATCGTAGCAGTCGCTCGCCTCCTCCAGAGGCCACCGGGAGAGGACAGGTCATTACTGGAGCGTCCTTCAAAGGAAGGCCGCGAGGACTCCGCAGAGTGCTGTGTCTCTCCAACCTCTCCTCGATCACTCTTGGCACAGACCTAGCTAGGGTCTTCTGCCTGCTGTGTATTTTTACCATCACTTTACACACCTCAGGGGAGGCATGGGCCTGGGGAGAGCTAGAGTCGTGTTCTAAAAAGAGAAGGAGAAGAAGAAAAAAAGGGTCGGTGGTAGGACTTAATAAATGTGCTCTCGACACTGTCAGCCACCACTAATTACTGTAGTTGAGGACAATCTGTTACGGCCTTTAGTGTGGCGGTGTCACACAAAACAAACAGAGATCATGACGCCGTTCATCACTGTCTTACTTATATTGTCCTTGGGTGCTTTTGTGGTTTAATACATGATGAAACCAAATCCTGTATATCTCAAGAGAAGAAGTTAATTGAGTACATTCGGTGATGCTGTATCTGTCGTTTCCTATTCTGTGTATTTCAACAGGGATAAGTAAGTCAGATGAGTTTGCCGGTAATGGTTGATAAGTAATTCATTTGGGCCTTGAATTTACTGGAACCCTGCGGTTCTCATCAGATGTCTGTTCTAAAAGTTTCATCTTACTCTTTCTTTTGATTTGTCTGGATACAGTGTCAGACTTAAAGTATAAAGTATACATTGTTTAACTAAGCAGCATACAATGTCTTGCAATACAATAACTGTACACTAATTCACATTTCATACTTTCACAACATCAGAGACAATTATAATTCTGGGCTAAAGACTGATGAAGCACCTGAGGCCAATATTTTTTTGTACTCCGGGCTATAGTATGTACGGCAAAATCAAAGGCTTTTTATGCATATATGTGCTGACTGATTCTTTTAGAAATAGTAGCTACCGCATTTCACATCAGGAACGATTCCCCGAATATGAAGTCAGACTACTGAGTGAAGCATACGTAATTAGTATGAACTGCACTTCAATCAGTTGAGTTCAAGCATTCAGTACTAGTTTTAGAGAGTTAATAAGGTGACATTGAAACTTCCAGAATTTTTTTGGCACTGTATGTTTGCTGGCGACAGAGATGGAATAAAAGACTGAAAAATGTTTCTTGACTAACTCCTACCTGCTGGCCTAGAATAACTTGACTTCTACATGCATTCTTGACAAACAGGACCTGTGAAGAACAAGTGAAAATGTGAGAATGTAGCTCTGCTAATGCAGAGCCGGGCACTGGTTGCCGATCATGGTCTGTGTGCCAAATGGCACCCAGTTCAGTTAGTGCAGCACACTTGTTGTAAACAGGACACAGAGGGAAGTGGCCAAACGTAGTGCATTTTACAGCATAGGGAAGAGGGTGCCTTTGGAATGCATACTTCTGTGTGGTTTAAATGGAAATGGCACAGGGTACTCTGCATAGTGTTGTACATCAAATCGCTTCCCCTCTAATGCAAGGTGTGTTTCCATTTTTAGAAGCCTTGTTTTACTTTGGTGTCTGTATCTCGTATATGCACTCAGGGTTGATTGTTCTCGTCATGTTTTTTATATACCAGTATATGACATCTTTAAAATGTGTCTGAAACACTGTATGCTTTTACTGGCTACTTTAACATTCTCTCTGAAATAATTCACAAAGGGAAAAAAATATATAATTCTGATGCATAGGATACAGTCTAACCATTTTAAAAGGAATATAAGAACAAAAACAAAGATGTCCATGATAAAAGTAAATATGTTTCCAAAGTAAAGGCTGAAATTACCCTAACTCCCAAATCTGGGCTTGACTCTAAAAATGTATTACAGTATGTAATAAACTATTGCCCTCTATTGGAGAGAAGAGCTATCTGCATTGGTACCTGATGGTTCCCATGCTATATCCATGCAGAATCTTTTTGCCAGCATTATTTCACATTTTTAATACACCTGTTCTCCAAACAAAAAATACAATAAAAAAAATTACATAAACATAACATAAAATGTTGTATATATAAAAACACAAACTTTGATCATGCCAAAATAGTATTAGTCTGTAAATGTGTTTTCACTCAGTGTAACAAGGTTGGCTGGACTCTCCCCAACAGCTTTTTTAATGTAGTTTCGCACTGTAATTGGATAACATAGGTTTATCCTCAGCAAGCACTTTGTATGAGCAATCCAATTTCACATCCTCCTGAAAGGGAAGCCATTATTCCTTACCAAAGGTTGATACTGTAGTCACCCTCCCATACAAAATGAAGCACAAGGCTCTCTCTAAATCATATCAGCGTTTAACCTTGTTACCAAGCAATCTGTATTATTGTCCTATAATTTCATATTTTCCCCTGTCCTCACTGTGGCACCCGTTGGCTGGTATTTGGAAAGATGAATCAACAGCCTGTTTGTGGACAACAATGCCTCCGCAGAATCAGAACGCTTGACTATTACAGGGTTCTCAGAATTTGGCATCATGGACCTCATCATCCAGATATGTTTTTCAGTTTGATGAATATTTCAGTCATGTTCAGTACAACGACACGTGGGCTAGATAGCTAGTTGGGGTGCATTTATAGAACCAAGGTCCATGTTGCCTTGCAAACAGCATTAGTCAATAACTACACATTAAATATTCTCTTCAAGCGAAGCTTAAAGGCCCAGTGCACTCAATAACACAATTTCCCTATGAGGTCAACGTAACACTAAAATTGTAAAGAATATGGAAATTCAATAATGTTTTAAAAGCTGTTTGAAAATAATATCCTTTAAGGTGAAATGGTAGTGTGGATTTCAGTCTTTTCATTGGCACATGACAATGCACTTGGATGTACATTTTATCTGAAGAGAATGACACAGTCTAGTTGAATGGACATATGGCCTACTTTGTAAGGCTGGATTTATACAAAGCAACTTTGATGCACCTTTGGTTGAAGTGCTGTGGGAGCTATGATCACAATGGACAGAAGAGAAATTTGCCAAATGGGAGCTGAACAATTACATTGGCACCAGAGCTAGTGGTTTTTGTTCTGGTTTGGCAGAGTACATTTTGTTCCCAGACCTCGGACTAGGTTTAACAGAAACCTTTCAACATAAACTGTGGTGTTCGCTAAGTTTGTTTGCTGCTTGCTATGGAGGACATGATCTAAATTGATCATTAGATAAAAATCAAATGGTTGTTTTAAAAAAATAATTCACAAAATAACACAATATATTACTTTAAAACACTTAACCAATATTTGACTGAGTGTTGCATGCACATCAGATGTGTTAGAGTTGTTTTGTGTATCAGAAAAGCTGTTTGAAACAATGTCCCTTGTGACCAACCACTGCAACTAAAAGGGCATTAAAACGGCACTGTGCAATGCCAGCTTCATATCACAGAATTGAACTGATAGTAGAGACCATTGACTGCTCAGGTGGGTAAAGCAAAGGGCTTTATCAGACCATCCGAGTTCTGTATGTAAATATTTTCACATTTTTCTTAATGTTCACCGCCTCAATCTATTCAACAGTCAAATATTTTTTTCAGTACTTTTTAAATGACAACAAACAATGTTTTATCAGACATTTTTTACGCATTTATTAGACAATTTAAGGCCGAATGAATGGTTTGAAGTTAAGTGCATTGCTTGATGCATTTCCGACCCCCAAGCCAATCAAACCAACTTACAAACAGGCAGCAAATAGTCTCCCTGTACCTACAGGCTAAACATGGTTGGAATTGCATAGGGTTGCCTGCCGCAGGTGTGAGGAACCTGGGCACTCCCATAACAAATCATGGTGCACCATAGGGATATAAATATTAATGTGGGCTGCACAGAAAAAAAACAAGTATATACGATTTCCACCATCAGATGCCCCCCAAGAGATGTCAGAAACCTGCATGACTCAATGTGTAATTCAACCACCTAGGGTGACTAAGAGTAAGGGATAGGCTACACCCCAAAGGATACGTTCTCTTAGGGATCCCTGGTCAATAAATCAGTATTAGCACACAAATCTCATGAGGTGGTACCATTGCTTTAGTTAAAATTTTAATTTGACGTTGAAAAACAAACTCCCACAAAGCAAACACAAACAAATTAACATAATTGTTGGCAAGTTCGTTGTTTGCAAATGTATGAAGTTGGTTTCTCCCCCCGATAGGAAGGAGAGAACACCTCTTTCTTTTAGTGGAATAAGTGACTGCTGTGTTTATTATTTGTAATTTGCAAATCATGTACTTCTAGCTTTCGACAAATTTTGAACTATTGTTAACTTGGTTTATTAATTTACATTTAAGTTTGAGGCCAGTCGCACAGAAATGAATAGAAATTGAAATCGATGTGCTGTAACAAAATATAGTTATAGTTATAGTTCTGTGTTCTTGAAAACTTGAAGTTACTTAATCCTATTATCGTCTTTTGGTCAAGGTGAGGTAATTCTCTGAGCTGAGATTTTACACTGACCTTATATTTAGCATACACTCTTATCCAGTGTCTTGTCCGAGTGTTGTTTTGGGAATTTGAGCCACATTTCGGTTTCAGTCAAATAGACAGAACAACAAAGTGTAATCCTGCACAACAACATTTTTGTGACATGGCACACCACAACCACGTGTGAGTTAAGAAGAAAAATATATAAGCAAAAATATAACCAATAATATAACCAATATTGGCAACATTTTGGGTAAATTGGCAAATCATATCTACTGCACTATATTTTAGATGACTGACAGTTAAAGTCAGTAGAGATCTTTCATGCAGGGTTTGGCATTCTTTTTTTGAATGAGCTTCAAGTCATTAGAGTTGGCCTAAGTCAATAAGCAGTGAGCAGAAGCAATGCATTCCCAATAGGGTGAATGTAACCATACAGTGCAGTCAAATTCTCAACAGGTTTTTCTTGTGGCACACCAACTATTTTGGTGACGGGTATATCCTTTGTTGCTGTTGCTCTTTGGTACCTTATTAATGTAATGCTCTCCCCATTGTTAATCCGTGTGTGCACCATTAGAATCTTCACTCTATTAGACGCTGGAACTCTTGCCCTTTGATTTGAGGAAGCCACTGACATTTTGCTTCATTAGAAGATTGATTCCGTTTTTAGCAGGATTGTGAAAAAGCTTCGCACAGCACTAGCTGTGGGGACAGAACGTGTAGCTGTACCAGTGTGGAGACCCATCATTCTTTATACAATTCACTATATATTGGCTAATATGTCCCAATATGCTTTCTAAAGTGTGAACTTGTACCTTGTAACACTGATTTGAAAGGAAATTACAGAATACTTTATACTAATACGGTGGATACTCCCTCTAGGCAATGCCAAAAGCAATCCACTGCTTGATTTGAAGAAAATAGTAAAATAGTTGTGCAGCATGAACCCCATACAACACCTGGCTTACCACCTCAGCCTTGTGTTGAAAGTATATTATTGACATATCTCAGGTATTATTTTGGTGTTAGCATTTCATTTGGGAACATTGAGTGGTGAAAGGATTTTGGTTATAGGCCAGCTCTGCAGGGAGATGAAATGAAACCATGAGGCAGGGACTTAAGGTGGCATGGATTCTTACAGAATATGTTCTCGGAAAAACTAGCTGAGGCATATTGCATGTTGTCCATTTGCCAGGTGTTAGTGTAACTACATTTAATGTAACCGAGGCCAGATTATTGGAAGGGATTTAGGAGCTGCCCCCCATTCCACATAAGAGTTCAACTTGAAACATGATCAGCATCTTCCTATTTAATGCTTTGTGAGTTCACTGAGGCTCTCTACTCATTCTTCCAAGGTAAGTGAATCACAGCCAGGATATACAGTACTGTAATCGGTTTTATTTCAATTGGCTTATAAAAGACAACACAAAATAAATAAATGCATTTGAACTTACATACTTCTGAAGAAGATGTAACTAGAACCTAGAAGAGTTCAACAAAGACTCAAGACATCTGTGTACACTGGGGAGTTGAACGAGTGTTGTTAGGCCTTTTATTTATAGACGCTTTGGTCCCTGTGGGGTTGTAAGCGTGTAATGGTGTGTTTGTGTGTACCTGCAGTGAAATAACTCACTGTCAACCAGAACTACATAGGTTCCACTTTTGCTTGAATAATCTGTGCACCTATTTTACATTTTCCTATTTCAATAGGGCAGGCAGAGGAACTCTTCTCGAGGGAGTTATTATTACTCTGCTGGATTAAAAGGAACCGTTCAGAGAATGAAGAAATTACTAAGTGAATCTAGGAATGCAATTTGTTTACAAGAAGCACCGTTCCACGTACGTTCTTATCCCTGAGGTATCACGTGAAACTTTACATTTTGCTCATTGTGAGTATATGCATTGTAAGCTAGGTCACCTGTATGCAACAAGACTGAGTTGGCCCAATGATCTAAAAATCCCATTTATTTATGCCCGGTGCTTAACACAAGTCCTTAGATCTCAGACTTAGATTTATTCACGTGCATGTGGTTGTGAGTCGCTTTGCATTATGGTATTCTGGGGGCAAAGTAAGAAATTCTACTGTTAGAATACTGTCAAAGTGAAAAATAAAGATAAGCCTTATCAGCTGAAAAATCTCTCTGTAATCTTGGACAAACATCAATATTTTGAGTCTGCCACCATATTGCTATTTAGAGTCTCCTCTAAATGAATGATAACATAGTGAGGCTTGCCAGGAAAAAGTAGCACTTTTCTGAGTAGCGCATTCAAGTCTAAAACATATGCTGTGGTGTGAGTAGTTCAGTGTTTGTTTCCAGGTAGGCATTCTTTGGAGTGCGTTATTCTGCTAATACTGATTAACTCCACGCCATCAGATTCTGAACATATTTCATGCACATTCTCATTCAGTGAATATCAAGCAAAGCTCCAGTCTATTTCATATCTGATGAAAACTCGGGGTGGGTACCAATTAGTCTACTGTTAATTATCTCGCTCTCCTTTGATCTAGACTATGAATGCTCCGTCAGACGTTCCCATTTATTCATCATTCTGGTTGGGAGATGGACTTTGGAGATTGCACAGATTGATGCACATTAAAAATGTCTTTAGAAGCGAGGCGGATTCAGAGAGGCAGGAGACAGATTCTTGTGAGCAATGACTGCAGCTAGCACACTAGCTGTTGCACAGTCTTTGTATTTCCCTGTCTTCGAGACAGTAGTCCTGCTGTGAGAGTATTTAAGTGTCATGTACACTTTAATTTTCCATGCGGCCTCTCACAGGGAGGTGATACCAAACAGCGTGCATTCCATCTTCTACATATTGTGTTACCATCCAGTTTCAACTTGATCAATAGCTAACATTTTGCAATCAATTACCCCACATTGTTGACATGTTCATTCATATGCAAGTCACATCTATTTATTGTCTTTTTCATACTTGGTTCATGACATGAAGCCTATGTCGGTGATGTAAATATTAAACCAGCCTCCCTGTGTGAAGGCAAAGGCGTGAATATTTAAATACTATGATGAGCTGAACATCACAGCACCTCCATTTGTGTTATGAGATAATATTCTCATTTCCTTTTTTGTGATGTGGACAGTAAGTTGAATTTGCTTGACACCAAGGATTAGTATTACTGTCAGAATGGGAGACAACCTAGACAACTGCTACAAGGCTGTGTAAACTACCGTTAGGAAAAAAATAAATAAGAAAAACGAAACATTGAAAAGTGCATAATGCATTCTGCGTTTTGCTAATACGGTTTGTCTGTTTTCAAGATTTTCATGGATTCTCTATGTTGATGTGGTTCTTCGAATTAATATTGATGGACTTTGTGTTTTTAGCCTGTGTGCCAAAGCTGTCAAACTTGAAATTTCAAGTTGCAAACATTTTAGAAATACTTAATTAAATACAAGTTATTATTGAATATTAGCTTCTCTGACATACAGTATGAAATCTGGGGCTTTATCCTTTGAACATGACCACATTACCTCAGTTCTGTAACATGTATCGGTGGTCAAAGGACTCAAATGTCATCGTATACACATAGTGGTATGTGCACACATACACTTTACAAACAAGACTGAGGACTACAACATATGCTTAGGGAAAACAGAATGCTTCTAGTTATGATACAAACAAAATGTGTGTCCCTGAAGGAAAGGTGTAGGAGGACCTCACTTAAGGTTAAAAGCTCATCGCCAGTTATAAGAGAAGCAACTCCCAGTCATGTCCAAGGTCTTAGCTTGGACTAATTATGTCAGTCCTGAATATATGACAACACCTTTCAAATAACAACGAGAAAAAGGGAGAGAAAGGAGACAAAATAGGTAAAGAGTGGAGAAAGGAGAGCAAAGTGAGATAGAAGAAGAAAAAGAAAGAGGGAAAGGAGAGCAGAGAGAAAAGGCAAAAAATGGGAGAGGGTAGAAAGAGAGAAAAGGAGAGACAAGCAGTGGTAGTTAAGAGACTAGAGCACCAACACACAATAACAATGTGTTATTGTCCATAAAAAAATATACAAATAATCGTAAATCTTAAAGGGACAATCAAGAGGCCCAGCTATACCAGACAGGTATCCGTTGGACTGTACACTGTCATAAAAGCCCATCATTTTAATTAAACAGATGGTTTTATAGAATACATTAATGAATACATAATCATTATAGTTTACATGCTAATCTGCATTTTTTTTGCGTGTTCAAGAAGTGGAACAATTACTGTTTGATTGCTTTTTAGAATGAGCCATATCTCTGAGGTAAGCTTTGTATCGGACCTGTGCCAATGATTTAATTTCAGTCAGTTAATCAATCTGTCAAGCTTTTCAAATGTTGGGGGGTAAGCACAAAGCTGCATCCTATTCTCCATCTGCCTGTTGACGGGTTGTAATGATAAAGGGAAATAACCAAAACCAAATGTGTTCCTCCTAATTCCACTTCATCAATGATTTCATGGTAACATACAACATATATTGTTACATTTCTTTCTAACTACACCCAGACTGAGTTGCTTCATGTTCAGGAGGGATTTCATAGACAATGCACTACCAGTGAAATAAGCAGATTCCCCACAGCACACATTTTAAATCCCACATGACCCCCTATCTCTCACATAGTGCACTGATTTTAACCGAAGTCTACGAGGCCTAAGAGGCTGTGCTCATAAGGAAGCGCACTATTTGGGACACAGCCGCCTAGAACGTGCATAGAATCCAAAGCCACGGTTCTTCCAGATTTAATGCCTCGGAAACTTCCCATCCATTCAATTGAATTGGTCATATCCCAAGAACAACCTACAGTCTCCGCCTGCAAAAACAGGTCACGCCGGGTTTGCAGGATGTGGAATAATTCAAATTATTGGGGAATCCAATGGGCACAGGCTACTTAATAGCCTCCTTCTAATTTGACCTGCAGACCTCGCTACTAGGCACTAGGCATTGCTAGCACGGCGGCCCTCTCACACAGAGTTTGTTTGTGCTCTCGACAAAGTTGTCTCGGTGAGATAGAGAAATTACTTCCAAGGCTTTTCCAGGTCTGTGAATGTTGGATCAACACGCAGCCACAGGAATAATGAAACCTATTGAAATGATGAGTAGCTCCCATGCAGAAACTAAACCAGAAACACAATTATGGGGATTAAAAGTAAGAGCCGGAGAAAGTCGCTCTGAGAGATAATGTGAAACCTGATCATCGCAGAGCAACGTTGTCTTCTTAAAAAGAAGGAAACAGGCTGTTGGTTTTCAACAAGGATTTGGATGTCTGAGCCTTAAATCTGATGACAATCATCTACAAATAAAAAAAGAGCAAACCGATTATTCATTAAGATATTATTTTATGTTCATTTTGATTAATTATCCTGTGACATAAACCAAAACAACATTTCTAATAAACAAATACTAGGCTTGATTGGTCACACCACCTGCTCATTAGCAAGTACATTCCGCGAATGGTGACCTCTGCTTCTATTTTAATGTAGTTAAGTACATACTCTTTTTACCAATTTACATTCTTGCTAATATTGAGAGAAGGAAAAAAATTATCCTGAGTAGAAAACCAGCGATTCACAATCCATCCAGCTTGAGAGAAGCAGTCGAATGCATGCTTGGGCTTTTGTGTGCCAGTCTGCTGAATTCCCTTGTCTCTGTGTGTGTGTGTGTGTCTAGAGGCAGTGGTTCAGAACCTCTCCTACATGCAGTACACTGTTAGCAGGTCAGCGCTGCAAAGGCTCACTATAGCTGTCAGTGGGTTGATGCCAAATTTATCATATTTCCCAATTTTGTATTTTCGTCTTGTGAGGCAAAAGTGGAATGCTGACGCTGTGATTGACAAGCTGCTTTACTGAACGGAAATAAGAATGGGAGTGTTCCATATTCATGGCTTGATTCAAATTCCGAACGGTACATCAGTTCACTTCTCAATAGAAGAGAACGTACACCATTCAACATCTCATAGAGTTGCCTTTGCGGAACGTTGGAAGTTGTGATAACAAGTGGGCACTAGTAGACTACTGTGATGCTATGTTCTGGTTTGTTAAAGATTCAGGGGTTTTGTTTGCGTTAGGAAAAATTGGACATTGGACCTGAATTGTAGTCTAGATGATTTACATCAAGGTTTATTTCATTGTAGAAATTCTGTATTAGGGTCATACTTTTCCAAATACGTGTATAATTTATTGAACGCCATATAGGAGGACTATGCAAACCATTTTCCCAAGCCGGTTTTTCATTTTTTTGTCTTCCTCTAGAAAAATGAATATTGCAATTAACTAGTCTTATAGTTCGAATTGATTCACTTAACATTGTTAATCCGATATTGGTCATTGCTGGACAAGACTTGATTAAAGCAGGTAGGCAGATAACAAATGCATTGCCAAAAAGCCAAAACAAAAGTCAAAGGTAGAGAAAGATGGAGGAGAGAAAAAGGGATTAAGAGTGGGGGAAGTGAGAGAAAGGGAAAAAGAGAAGGTGAGAGAGATTATAGTTACCACATCCGAGCACACCAGACAAAAAGAGACTCAAACAATGGCAAGTTCCTCATTTATACCCACTGACTTATTCAAAACACGTCATTCACCAGTCTTTAGAAACTAGCGTGCCATCTATTTTGAGTTAACCAGCAAACATTCTCAGAGTGGAAATCCCACCTTTGTGTGACATCCTGAAAAGGCCTGGTCAGACTGGCCAACAAACCAAGTTGATCATTTTACATATAATGAATCCATAACAGATGGAAATTAGCATAGAAAGCATACATTCATTCATGTCAAAGGTCACAAAGTCAAATATACTTCTTTTCAGAATCCCAGATACTTCTCTATTCTTAACAAACACTTTCTATAGGCCATGCATTTTGGTAACTGTATGGGAGATATTCCCTCCTTTGAAACAGGGGAGGAATGAAAGCCCTTGGCCTTTTGTCTGAGGAGGCCAAGATGATATGGAATAATAATTTATGGCAGGGACATGAGTAACTTGGATGACTGAACTCAAAAGGCAGTTGTCTCTTACCTAAACGCAGTCCAGGGGTAGAAATACTTTATGAACAATCTAAATTAAAACAGCTTCTTAGTCAGAGACGCATCTATATCAATGAAGAATCTAGCCCTACAACTTTCCGTTGTACTGAAGAGATATCCTCCAGATTCTGGAAGTGTAAATAATGCAGATTTGACACTCTGGTTTTTAAACAAGTATTATAAAAATGTGTGATTTCAATCCCGAATTCTGATTAGTCGATAGCCATGGTATATGAGACTATATACCACACACACTGTATGACACCACATCACTTTATACTGCTTTTATTGAGTTGGTGAACAGTTTATAAAACAATAAGGCATCTCTGGGTTCTGTGTTACATTGCCACTCAACATAACATTGTACATAAGAACAGCTCTTAGCCCTGGTACATTGGCCATATGCTACACCCCCTCGTACCTCATTGCTTAAATATAGCATATAATGTACGTGAACATTGTATGGTTTCAAAGTCAACTGAGCGTAACAACCTTAACCTTTCACTACAATAGAACCCAGCAGCATTGCCCATACATTTCTTCATATCTACTTAAATTCAATCATCCACATCCACACTGATTTTTGGTTTGGCTTGTTTACTGAACATTTGTTCAACATATTGTACTTTGTCACCTAAGGCTATAGGAGTGATAATCTGTGTCTTAGTTTGTTTTATTGCGCAGCCGTAGGGTCTTCATGGTACAGCACATTTTCACTGTGCACTAGACTAATCGCCGTTTTCCATCTTGTGAGGTAATACTTAAGAACACATGGAGCAACCTTGTAAGCTGTTTCAACTGCCTCGGCTGTGAAAGACGTGTGTCAGCCAGCTCCCCAGGCCAAACATGATGTGTGTGCTGCCATAAGTATTACATTCCAGAAGAAATGTATGAGAGCAAATACTGAGAGTGCATTGTGCAAACAGCAGGAGTCTAACCAAGGGATTTTCTAAGTTTAAGCCTCACAGAGTTCCTTTGAGTAGTTCCTCATGTACGGTGTATTTCCTAAGGGAGATGACATCTACTGGCAGCTTCTGCCTATGAAATATTATGGGAATCTCAACCCAGTGCCTGTTATTGGTGCTGTCAGAGTTCAAATTTAGCTTGCATTTGGTGAAGTCGTGCATTAACCTCACAGATTATTCAGAGCAAGTTAGAGTGGGGTATCGAAGCATATTGCTTGCTCCCAACTAATGACCTTGATAGATGTTTGTCAAGAAATATGTTAACTTCGTGAAAAACGAACAACACAAATATAGTATATTATGTTGATTGACAAACATGTAGTGTACATATTTATCCCAACCAATGTTGTTCTTAGTGTATATACGGGCAATTATTTCGTATCTGTCTATTTTTAAGTTCAACTGTTTTAATTGAACAAGTGAAAATAGTTACCAGAAATCAAGTCATTATGAAAAATAGAAGAAAACAAAAAGTTACCGGTCATTGTTTTCATTATCGGTATGCTACTTTATAAAAGCTGTCGGTTGACCATCTACACTAATACATTTCTAATTGAATGTGCTAAATGTACATTTTTGATTCGCAAACGGCATACAATAGGTTTCAGATTAGCACAGCAACAGAGTACTGGTCACATCTCACAACAAAGCTGGCATTGGCCCATAAATAGCTGCTCTTCAAATCTCCTCCCTTGTTCACCACAATCACTCCTACTCGTGGCCCGGCCGAGATAGGCTTGCCTAGTTTTTCTTTCTTGTTAATAATTAATCTTTTGCTGGAGTCAGATCTGTCCTGAAGGCAGAAACTGTGATTGATTGACTCAGTGATGAGGATGCAGTTTATGTCCAGATACTAAAGTCACCAAATGGTAAGTAAAAAATTTAGAGGAGAAATATGTGAGCTGTCTACCCAACAAACGCAGACAGTTTGGAATTATATAATGAAGGGTATTGGCAAAAAAAAATATATGAAATCATTCACAAATAGTTTTCTCAGCATATCGTTATGTACTGTAGCATGTGACATACAGACCTCGTTCACGTCTCGCTCCTGCCAGGCGGGTGCGGATACGCCTCAGGTAAAGTGAGTGCCCACCGAGAGAGGGGCCTCCTGGAACTTTAAAAAGTATCTGGAAAGTTTTGGATGCAGCTAGAAGGGACAACCTCACCCCTCCACAGTTGCCTCTCATCAGGGGTGATGGTGTGGCTATAAAAGAGGATTCCATCCAGACAGAGGGGGGAGAGAAGGTGGTGACGCCAGAGCCACACAGTTCACCGAGCCAGCCCTAGTACCACATCCTTCAATAAGTTTACTGTTTGTGTCTGGTTTCCTTTGTTTGGTAATCAATTTGTTTTTTTCATTTGATTTAATGATTTCACCCTTAATGAGTTACTTCCTGTACCCTGTCGTCCTGCGCCCCTTTGCTGCACCCCATGACAAGCGTAAAAAAACTGGGATAAAGATCTGGGAACAATGACAATAAATACAGGCGTCACGTTTAAGGTAAGTAGGAATACTGCTGATACGGAGCTGAGAAGTGAGCTGTTGGCCCTATTTCTCCATCTAAGTTGCAAGCTAACTAACTAGCTAGCTAGTAAGTAAGCTACCCACAAAGCTCTCTCCAGCACCACAATCCTAGAAAACATATACACTTAATGTTACTTCACTCGTTTGAAGCATTGTAGATTACTGTCAGAGTGGAAGCGTAGCCTGAGTCCTATCTTATGGGGATTAAGCCCCTGAAACATACCACCTAATAAATAGAAAATCCTGGTGACTCCAATGCCTGCAATATTGACAGACTGCTAATAATCCATAGATTGTTTAAACAGGGGTCAAGGTTTACAACATTGTTTCCAATCTTAGTTATATGTATGGCTACGTATAGGGTGTATAGAAATATTGGTCCCCATGTTTTCACTAACAATGTAGGGAGAATACAGTCAGAGGTTACCAAACACAACATAGCTTTGGCGTATAAATTAGCTAGTAAGATGTGTCGGCAATAAACAAATATCTCTGGCCCCGTCGCAGTTATGGGTAGTGCTGAGACCTAGTCCTCACACAAAATTCAATCGCTTGTCTAAAAAGTCCCTTTTCAGAAGATACTATCTGTACATAACTGGTCCTCTTCCTGGGACTCACCCAGAAAAACAGCCTAGCCTAACCCGCTGAAGAGTGACAGACTTTATCCAAGCTGGAGTGGTGCTCTGCTTTAATCCATCGAAATAGAGAGTCTAACTCCTCTAGCCACACTATGAGATAGGGTGCAGTCCAGGGAGAAGTATGGCACCCAGTCTACTAGCTTAGTGGAGTCTGCCTAGCATAGTCAGTGTAGTCAGTTTTCTGACTGAAACTATGCCTTAGCCTGTCTCCTCGGCTTATACACCTGGACCCCAACCGAATAGTTTAATGTGAATGCTTCCTAGATATCCTTCCAGAATCCCTTCACCTTCTCAAGGACGTTAGAATAAGACCATATGTTTAACTTAACGCAGTGCTTCTCAACCCTGCTCCTGGGCGCCCCCTGCCCCACATGTTTTAGATCTCTCCCTGCCATAGCATACCTGATGTAGCTCATGAAGAACTTCATAATGAGCTTATCATTTGAATCAGGTGCAACAGAACAAGGAGCGATCTAAAACATGCAGGGAGCAGGGTTGAGAAACACTGACTTAACCAATTACCTAACACTTAAGATGTGGTTACACTGCTAAAAAATTTAATATACAACAAATAGCCCCCTGGTGTACAGAACAAATATCTATTCAAGCATACACCACACTAAAAGTATTTTGACTAGATGGGAAAGATGATGTAGTAAGGTTAGTTTCCATGTATGAATCTCTGAACTTTGATGTAAAGATTATTACCATTCAATGTTTGCAAAAAGTTTGCAAAAACAAACATTAAGTCTCCCAAAAACACGTGGAAAAATGTATTATGGTCTGATGAAACCAAGGTTGAACTTTTTGGCCATCTTTCCAAAAGGTATATTTGTAAGTTGCACATCACCCAAAGATCACCATACCCACAGTGAAGCATGCTGGTGGCAGCATCATATTTAGGGTCTGTTTCTCTTCAGCTGGAATCAGGGCCTAAGACAGGGTGGGGGGAATTAGAACAGTTCCAAATACAAGGCAATTTTGGCACAAAACCTTTAAGTGTCCATTTGAATGCTGATGATGAAGAGGAAGTTCACCTTTCAGCACGACAGCGACCCAAAGCACACATCCAAATCCACAAAAAGCATGGCTTCACCAGAAGAAGATGAACATTTTGGAATGGCCCAGCCAGAGCCCAGACCTGAATCAATTTAAACATCTTTGGGGTGATCCGTAGAGGGCTGTGCACAGGCGATGTCCTCGCAATCTGTCCGATTTGGAGCTTTCTTTGCAAAGAAGAGTGGGCAAATATTGCCATGTAAATATGTGCCATGCGAACAGACTCATACCCAAAAAGGCTGAGTGCTGTAATAAAATCAAAATGTGCTTCAACAAAGTATTAGTTGAAGGGTGTGCAACAGGGTTATTGTGATTTTTATTTTAAAAAATACCCTCAAAGATTTTCAATTCAATTGAATTGTTCACGGTATAGGTCACATTAAAAGGTGGAAAAAGTTCTGACATTTATCTTTGCAATTTTTTTTAACTTCACAAACACCTGGCATTTTAACAGGGCTGTGTGGACATTTTATATCCACTGTAAATACATTATATTTCCTACTTTTAAGACATTCTAAAAAAAAGTTTGCAGCCACAACCAGACTGATAGCTCATGCCTTTTGGTGGATTACCTGCCTTAGATTGGTAAGGATTTCATTTGTGAACTGCAATGGCTCTACAAATTTCAAGTATGTTGAGCAGTGGCTCTTGTAAAATTTGACTCTGCAGAGCTGTCTATCATAACACTTGAATAATTGCATTTATTTTCACACAATGAGTCCAATCATCAGTTCTAAATGTCTTTTTCTTCTTTAATGTACCCTGCATCTTGATGTATTCTGTCTGCAGACATAAAACTGTTCAGAGCACTGAGTAGGAGGACCTGCAAATGTATCCCATGTATGAATCCAGCCGGTAACCTTACGGTAGTGCGTCTCACTGCTTGTAGCCATTCAAATTAAACAAGTCATGAGAACATTCAAATAAAACATAATTTGAGTCACAGTTAAAAAAAGATCTAATCTTCCACAAACTGCATGTGAATATATTGCACAAACTTCCTTGGAACTTTGAAATATGGCATTTCTCCTACTTTAATTAAAATAGTAATGTCTTCTGAATATCCAAGCTGTCCACTGAATCCCATTTCAAAAACGTTACTTCTTGCGATGTTTATAAAACTCCCAAATGTTATTATGCCTCCAGTAAAAAAAACAACGTGACATTTATTTCAAGGAAATATGGAGTTTAATTCACAATGATTTCAGAGTAACTTGAAGATGTTCCGAGCTATTGTTCTTAGACATACTCTTCAACGTGTATTTTAAATTGAGCTTTAAAGCATTCCAGAATGCTTGCCAAAGCACATCTCATTCACAATTAATGCTACTTGCCAACAACATCAAAACATGCTCTACAGACTCTGAAGTCAGTAAGACTATGAGTCAGGTGTCCGTCCGCCTGACTACAGTCAAATTGGGTACATATTTCAGTACACACAAATCATTTGACATGTCAAAATTAGTGACTAATTTATTAAGAATCTGAGGGGATGTACTGATTCAATTCAGCAGACATCGGAGTATTAGGTTTTTCCGACTATGGTGTTAGTAATTACACCTGCCTTAGGTCAAATATTAATTACATTTATACACAAATGCAAATGTTTTTACAGTGCATTACATTGTAAGATCTGCCTATCTAGTCAACTGTTTTAGTGGAAGAGGAAAATACCTAATTTGATCATAATACACTTAACATGGCTAGTTACAATGGATTCAATCTTTAATATAGTTAAGAAGTCAATGCAATTTGGAAATCAATCTTTCCATTTGTGATCCA
This sequence comes from Esox niger, assembly GCA_016801105.1. NCBI lineage: Eukaryota > Metazoa > Chordata > Actinopteri > Esociformes > Esocidae > Esox > Esox niger. The sequence continues at coordinate 32,767 of JACXGJ010005113.1, forward strand.
TGTTGCGTACAGATAAGACATAGTGTGTCTAATGTAAAAACCTCAAAGATGACTGGCAGTCAAATTAACATTGTAATGTTATTTTTGAGTTCTTAAAGTCAGTGGTTACTACTGACTAACAGCAGTGCAGATCGATAAAAAAAAAAAATGGTACTCATTATTTACAGCGAGGATGTTCATTTGGCTGATGATTACACCCCACGGATACAACTCCTTTCCCAAAGCTGCGTTTAGACTGTTTCTGATGAAACAGCTGCAATATTATTGGAGCCCTGTCTATTTTAAATGAAAGGTAAAGTGGGTGGGGGACTCTCTGGCACTGGAAAAATGGAATGGCAAGCAAAGGAATCTGCACAATCCCACAACCTAATTTTCCTTAAATTCTAGTGGATGCAAAATTAGCATTTTTCTAGATCATTTGGCAATTTGGTATGGATCGTAGGACTTTTGTGGAAAAACATATCATGCTACTCTTTACCATTGTAGATGCAGCTTGTTGGTGTTCTAGAAGAAAACCAAAACCACCTTATTTTGGAGATCTATTGTATATTGTAAATATGCATATATAACATGTTATATTTACCTCTATCTGTATTTTTTTAGGAAATGTATTTGTATGTGTGCCAACTAAAGGTGATTATCCATTTTGACCAGCTTCTTCTCAGCTTACCTTGATAGCATGGGTAGTTAGCGTCCTACAACAAAATGAAACGCATCTATGTGTTCCAGAGACTGACTCAGACAGTTTATCAAGAGATTGTTGTTCTATCCATTTGATCATAATGATTATTCAAGCAACCGCCGCTGATGACTCCAGTGTGTTCCCGTGGGTCTCAATTTTCAGTGATATGCTGTATGCCATGCTTGTTTAGCACCAATAGTTTGGTATTTTCAGGCATCTTTGTCATTTGTCTTTGAAAAACACAGAATAGGCAGTTATTTTCTTACTGACCTGAAAGACCAAATATAACATATTTGGTCAATCACGGAAATGGCCAATAATCTCAGATCAGTTTACAAACAATTTGCTCTTTCGGAACAACTCTTATTAATAATTTCATTATACAAATTAATATTTACAGTCCCTAATTTAACCTGCAGGTTGCAGAGAAAGTGTCACAGTGTGACGTTGTGGGGTGAAACGGACCAGGCGCAGGCATGGGTAGCAGTCCGTGTACTCTTTAATTTAAACACAGACAAAAAACAGAACAGAACAGAAAACACCGAGTACTGGGGCAGAACTACTAACTGAAAGTAAACGCAAAGAAACAACACTCACCACATACATTTGGACACACTGCAAAATGGAACAATGACTAACAACTGAGGGGAGCAGAGGAGAAACATATAAACACATACTAATGGATTGATTGGGACCTGGTGTGAACAATGATTGAGGACAAGACAAGTGAATGGGACCGGGATGAGTTCATGACTGTTGGAAAGATGGAGAATGCGGGAGATGGGGGAGCAGTCCGTCACCTACCCGTCACAAAAAGTTACCGCCTGATTAAAATGCTCAGACCAACGAAAGTAAATTTGTGTGTCAGGTATTAAAGATCAAACTATAGACTGCATAGAGTTTTACTGTCATTTATTTTTTTACTACTACCCGTTTCCAAAAATGTAATGATGTGCAAATCGCTCAGCATCTATTTTCCTGTTCTGCTAAATATCACTCTAAGCTTTCAAGTAATTATTTGCCACTCCATATTGCTGTTTTAATTGTGTTAAGATAGTAAACACCCATTTACTTTTATGAATATAAACGCTACCATCAAAGGAAGGGTGCTAAAGGAAAGGATGCATGCTGGGCAGAACATGGACAGAGCTCAAGGGTGAGCAAAATTCAAGCTGGGAATCGTGCGCATGTAAGTTGGTTTGAGTACTTATCGTTGTTCTAAAATGTTGGCGTTCTGGCCATCTGTCCCAATTTAATTTCATTAAGTTTCAACTTAGCCATAAGCTTCTCTGCCCGGAATTGTTCAATTTTTTTCTCCCTTCTTCAGATTCGTTAAGTGATACTTAGTTTACTTCTGAACCGGATGATAGATTATTTGGTCAAAGATGTAAAAGAGTATTGTTTCAAATAATACTAAAAAAGAATACATGGTTGGAAGATGCCCATTAATAAAAATGAATTGCTCATAGCGTCAGTGCAAATGCACGACAGTTGGGATTCATATTCCAAAACACACATCGGGTCAAATATTATCCCTTAAAGGCCTATGAAGAATATAAAAATGATGTACATGTAACTGCATACATATAATGCAACAGCACAGTCAAACAATATACAATTGTTGTGTGTTTTGAGACATTTAAATAGAGAGGTATGTGCTATGCTGATGGAGGCTCAGAGGGACAATTCATGGTTACAATAACTCACATTAGTATAATCACTACTTATAAACCAAATAAGTAATGCATCCTGAACACCTCTTTCATGTAGCCTCTGTGAATGTGCCATCAATGTTGTGTTTCAGAATGAATCGTCAGAATTTGTGTTCCTCCTGGCCACCCCATTTGGATCTGTCTTTCACACATCACACATCAAATTAAGTGAGTGGAAAGCAGTTCTTCTCACATAGTTGAACTCGCCTTGCTATGGTGCCTTTATGGCATACTTGGTGCCGTTTATTTCTCCAATCGTTTTTAGAAACCTGTTAATGGCAAATAAACCCTGTTTTACTTCAACCAGTTGATCAATGATGGATAGAACTCTTCGTTTAGCTAATGATTACACTCCAAACTGCAGGGGATTTGTGCCTGACTCATCTAAGGTTGTGAGATTCAAGACTGATTGTGAAGTCCACCTGAAAATAATCGGTTGATATAGAGCTTGATTCTGGACCATTCTCCCATTCAATTTCCAATTAACTCACTATTTTAAAGTTTTACACGTATCTGCCATTTCAGAAATGACTGTACTTTAAATGGACGATCCTAAAAACAAGTACATTGTAGTGGACACATGTATACTGTACCCTTTTACAGACCACCAAACCTGCAGAAACTCATTTCAGGGAGGTGGCTTCACTTGCTACTTACAACCCCCTTCGCTGAGTATACAGTGTGCGATTCATATCTATTCATTTGTACAATTCAGCCAAACACAAAGGCCTCAATAATTGCCACAAAATATGACTCCATTTGTTTTTTACATCAGACAGCATTTGCGTCATTGGTTGAACTTTCAGAGCGTGAAAATGTGTTATCTGGCTGTTAAGGAGCTGCGGCTTTAAATGTTATCATTAAAATGAAGCTATATGCCAATACATTACATACCATCAGCCTTACTTTAATGGTGTAGCATTACACTAATACACAGGTGTTAAGAACCAATTGTTTTACAGGCCATATCAAGCCTGCTCGTCAGATTATGTTGGCTCTCGAAGTAATATGTAATTACAACTGCAGCAAAGCTATAGTTCAGGATATCCAATGGTAGGAATTTTTATTCACCTACAACCTGCAGTAATGAACATATTACCCAGATATCATTCTGAATGCACTTAGTGGCTGAATACAATTCCTGCAGTTAGAGATCTTAACTTGGCTGGATTCTGATAGGAATTACACATCACTGGAGAGAGTTATTCATACTGAAACATTTGAACTCAATATTTGCACATATGTTCGTAAATTTAGAATGTTACAAAGTATTTTAGTCTTAACATTGTGTAAAAGTAACAATGTAGCTATCTAGAGTGCAGGGCAAATTGAGTTATTGCACACTTCACAGAGTAGGGTTTCCTAAGAGAAACATAATAGGTCATGCTTGGTTTTGTCCACCTCTTTTCCTAGATTCTGCCAACTCAACAGTGTGTGGAATATCGTGGTTTGGTTAGAGTTTAAATAAAGAACTGTTTACTACACAACCTGTTTCATTCAAATACTGATTTTTTCCCCCTATAATAAATCTGCCTGTACAGGCAATTTGACCCAGATACTGACTGTTGTACTGGTTTATGAGTTTAACGGTATTTATAAGGTTCCTTCCTTATCTACATGACTTAAGTAAGAAAGTATACAATGATATGCATGGTAGATATTCAACACTGGCAACTGTAAGAAATCCTAAGATTTTGTTTAATATGCTGTTTGAGGTGCACATAGTTGCTGTTGCGAACTTTTACTTCACAATGTTATCATGGAAATCCATTTCACACTGAGCAAACAATTCCTGTACTTACAGGTTTGTGTATGTGCTTAGCAAGTTATTGTTCAATGGACATTTGTCAAAAGAAGTAATGAACACAACTGTTTAGGTCAGTGTGTTTTGTGATCTATATGGTTGTCCTGAAAGGAAAATGGTAAAACACCCACATTTGTAGTTTAATAGAGCAGAGCATGAAAATAAATTGTGTTTCGGAAGAAAATAAAAACATTGGATCCTTTGGATTCATTGCATTATCCCACAAATGAAATGCCCTGAAATGAAAGCAACATCTGAAAATCAACACTATGATAATAACGGTATTACGTGTCAGTAAACGATCTGAAGTAGGTACAGCCAGGTGTAACCTAGCTCTGTTGATTCCAAATCAGGGGGGTTTCCATCTCCTCACAGTACTGAGTTACTGTATGCAGGAGAAAACTAATTTACAACCAATTTAAAATGTTGAATTCACATCATATTGCCTGAACTCCATTATTTGCTAGTACAGTGTTATATATGATATACAGTCAATATTTGAAGCAAAGTTTAGATCATTTTATCTTCATCAACTGTCCGAATGTTGCAGTTATTGGATTTTATTTTTTCCCCTTTAAACAATATATAGTTGACTGTTGTGTCTAACAGCACTGTATTAGGATAAAACTGGCCAATGAATGTAAGGTCTTCTGATAAATGACTTGGTGAAAGTAATAGGCATTTCAAGAGAATGAATGTCTGGTACTTTTATTTTGTATTATATGTTATGAAAACTAGGTGCAAGTGATGACTCAGATCTATAGCCATCAACTGTTGTAATGATTATAATCTGAAGTGCTTTCATCGGGATTCATGAGTGGGCAAAGCAATATTCTACACTGGAGCAGAGTTTCTGTACCACCCTGTTTTTTCCAGCACATTTTCATTATCTGTTACATCATTTATACAGTTTAACATATTATTTAGCTAATCCGCATTAACAAAAGCTGCAGCAGCAACAATTTCTAAATGTTTCCAAAATGTGGGATAATAACAGGCTAATTGGCAGCAGATATAATAAAGTTATGTACTGGTTTCCCTTATAGAGTGTTTCCCCAAATGTAGATACATTTACATTCCAGAAATTATTTTGTTGAAATTAATGTATACCGATACAACTTACATTTTAGATCAAAATATCTTCAACTTTTTTGGATTGTTTTTTGAGATTTGTTTTGAATACAATGTACTCCAGAGCATACTGAAGTCAATTATTAAGAAATTGAGAGAAAAGGGTGAAAGTGTAAATCTGTTTAGAACAGAAAGGCTCTTAAAACTAAGTACCCAGGCAAAAAGGGAACTATTCATGTAGAACAACAAAAGGTGTGAACAACAAAAGCCTAATTCATAAAAGGTTGCTATTTAGGGGAGTTGGAAAAAGAAAATAATTCACAACTATCTCAAATAGACTGAAGATTTTGGTCTCAACTCTAAGCGCTGGGTGTTTACATTTGGCATAAGCTTAACACGACTCATCATTCTGGAAATGCAATCCCAACCATGAAGCATGGTGGTGGCTGCAACATGCTATGGGAAGGCTCCTGTGCGTCAAGGCCACAAAACCTTGTGAAGACAGGGCAATGTGTTTTATGGAGGTACATTTATGTCTTTCTGTCAGGAGCTAAACTCTGATGAATCACCGATCACATATTACATACCTACTGCAAATATCCTACGTAGGCCAATTTCATGGGTGTTGAAGTACATACTGTTTAGTATAGTGTTGTGGCAATTTCCACAATAGTCAACTAGTATGCCAGTATTTGGACAGATTGGATTGTATTACCTCGTCATGAAATTGCGTCTCAAATATAATTTTGACACGCATTAATTTACATCATGCCTTGTTTGAATATTTAATTAGAAACAATAATGCATTGTGTTAAACTGACTAACGTTTCTTATAAAGTTTACTTCCACCACAAATAGCTTATTTGAACTGTATGGCTTTTGCCACTGGACGTTTAATAGCTTACAAGCCTGTAATACTAGTATCTTACTACTTGGGATAGTCATAACTCATAATAATTGAGACCATTCTAGTGAGACATGAACACGAACTTCACACTGACAAAGCTGTCATGTCATGGCACAACAACTTCTGTTTTTCCTTCTATTGCATAAATTATATTAATACAATAGCTATCAATATAATTGATCATAATTGAGTTTTTCATTAAGTGAATAGACAAGAGAATCATGGACATCCCTCCGTCTTTTACAGTTTAAGAGGTTGTTTTCGATTCATCCAAAATCCACATACTTATCTTCTCGCATATTAATCTGGCATTTATACAATGCAAGTATGCGATCTGAGATTCAGCCTGTGTGATGATGGCATCTCGGTTAAGTAGCAATGTGCATTCTTCTACATTGCTGCTTAGCTCCAACGATTCAGCGTCAGTTCAAAAAGTTCTAATATATTACATACATACAGTACATACCGTAGAATGATCAATCATGCAATTATTATTCTAAAGCTAACCAAAAATGTTTATCAATCATGCACCTATTCTCCCCATTTCAGCGGAATTAAATAAACTTTCATTCAGAGCAACTCATAAGCAGGCCATGTCCTATTTGTTTTATAGTCAATATACTGCATTAACATATTTCATGATGTGACGGTGAGGTGACTTCTCCACCTTCCCACTTGCCATGAACTCATCCCGGTCCCCTTCAATTGTCTTGTCTCAAATTGTCACTCACACCAGGTCCCAATTAGGTCATTAGTATATGTTTAAATGTTCCTCCTCTGCTCCCCTCATTTGTCAGTCATTGTTCCATGTCAGTGTGTCATCCCTGTGGTGAATGTGTCTGTGTGTTCACTTTCATTTAGCAGTTTTGCCTGAGTACTTTTTTGTTCTATTGTTTTGTGTATCTTTAATATTAAAGAGTACGAAGACTGCTGTCTCTGCCTGGTCCGTCCTCTCCACCACTATACACCCATTGTGACACATGACAGTAACCACAGTAACATTTTCGTACGTTGGTGTCCGAATACTCCCTTTGCGTTGGAATGAATGGCTAATCAGTATTGGTTGTAACCAAAATGATTCTCAAAAACTGCTGACCAATGGAGAAGCATCATCCAAACATCCCACTAAAGCCCTTCCACAGCTGTAGGGTTAAAAAGGCAAATGAAGTGTTTCAATAGTTTTTCAATCCCCCCCAAAAAGCATAAAAACACCTCAAGCAAAGGGGTTAGTCTAGCCAAAATGTTGAGTGGTTGATAGTCATTTAATTGGAGTATATTTTAAAATATATTTTTGGTTATTCAAATATATTTTTGAGAATTAAATGCATTATGTCTTGTGCTCTATAACCAAATATTTGATTGCAAACTGGAGTTTGCCAATGACCATATACAGTGGTCTGCAAAAGTTTGGGCAACCTTGTTAATGTCCATGATTTTCCTTCATAAATCGTTGGTTCTTAGGATTAAAAAAATCAGTTAAATATATCATATAGGAGACAAACACAGTGATATTTGAGAAGTGAAACGAAGTTTATACCATTTACAGGCAGTGTGCAATGATTGTTCGAACAAAATCAGGCATGTGCATAAATTTGGGCACTACAATCAAAAAAATAACTCAATAATTTGTAGATCCCCCTTTTGCAGAAATAACAGCTTCCAAATGCTTCCTATAACTTCCTATGAGGGTCTGGATTCTGGTTGGAGGTATTTTGGACCATTCCTCTCTACAAAACACCTCTAATTCATTCAGGTTTGATGGTTTCCGAGCATGGACGGCTCTCTTTAAGTCACACCACAGATTTTCAATAATATTCAGGTCTGTTGACTGAGATGTCCATTCCAGAACGTTGTACTTGTTCCTCTGCATGAATGCCTTAGTAGATTTTGAGCAGTGTTTAGGGTCATTGTCCTGTTGAAAGATCCAGCCCCGGCGCAGCTTCAGCCTTGTCACTGATTCCTGGACATTGGTCTCCAGAATCTGCTGGTATTTGGTGGAATCCATGCGTCCCTCAACTTTAACAAGATTCCCAGTC
>JACXGJ010005114.1:0-40977 GCA_016801105.1 Esox niger
GTGCTATACCCACAGAGCTGTCACATGACTACACAGTGCTATACCCACAGAGCTGTCACATGACCACACGGTGCTATACCCACAGAGCTGTCACATGACTACACGATTCCACACCCACAGTGCTTTCCCAAGACTAAACGGTGCCATACCCACAAAGATCCTCAAACTGGGTTGAAAACAAGATTCTCCCCTAGGCCATCAGACTGTTCAGATAACTTCCTATCTGCCCTGCACTCTGATTTGCACCTTATTTCAGAATTCTCACATAGAACTTTTACTTTTTTGTATTTTTGACAAACGGGAGTCCAGACAGTTGGACTCCCGTTTGTCATTTGTGGTCTTTCTGTTTGTGTTGGATGTAACATGGTTTAGCGGTCTACCCAGTTTAGGAACTGAAACACATGAGAGGTTGGACCTAGTAGTGTTATGTGAAGCGCCGTCATCCTGCTAACTGTGAAACTCAGGGACAATAATCTGGCCTCCAGAGCAGAAGGAATAACATGTCAGGAGAGGCTGCTGAAATGGGATTCACACTCTTATACGTACGTATATTTGTGGTCTTATCTTATACAGACCACCAGTCTGCATATAAGACCGCCAGTGAGAGAGAGAGAGGGTGAAAAATAGACCGAGAAGGAAGCGAGTGCAGAAGAAGAGAGCAGAGGGAGAACAACAGAGACACGTGTAACCTGCAAGCCTCAGAACTAAATGTGACTCGGTTAACGTGATTTTGAAACACAGATTGAGACTGACCGAGCCCAACCCCCCCTGAAAGCCTCATATACTGAGGAATGGCACCAGTTTGTGATAAGTATATACTCAACCCCCTAGTGTTGCTGCCGGCATCCCCTCAAATATGCCCATCACATCTAGTCTGCTGGACCCACAGGCTGTTTTTAATGTCCGACTGGTGGCCGGCTTAGCTGGAGAGAGAGAAGAGATGGGTGAGAGAAATTTGAAACTGAAAGATGGGGAATAGGGAGATTTGGGAGAGAGGGGAGGTGGGGGATAGTGTGACAGAGAAGAGGGGAGAGGAGAAAATGGGAGATTGAGTAGATGGGTGTGTGCGAGAGAGGAAAATGAGGGAAGAGAGGAAGAATTAGAGGTAAGAGATTCTTTTACAGTCATGGAATGTTTTTAATGTCATTTTAGGTCATTAGGGAAATATGTTTTCCCTATTTTATACTACTCTAAACGTATTCTCTCTCCTACTGAAAGGGAGAGCGCTTAAAATATTGGAAATGGAAATATGGCGAAATCATACATAATACATGAAATCCATTGGAGAAAGCGAGCGATCAATTCCCACGTACAGCATATCAATGACTCCTCTGATGTGGGAGATGAGATCATTTTTAGCCATCTCTACACAAACTTGTGTTTCAAACACCAATTGCAGGCTCTCTGCTCTCTCTGAGTCAAGGAGGGCGTGCCTCAGGTGACCAGGTGCTCTGTTAACCATGACAGGACATCTCCAGGACATATGTCAGACACACAGTCCCCACATGTAGATTGTCTGTCGTAGCTGCAAGAGCACAGGAAGTGACGGTTTTCTTTATTTTCTGTGTATCTGTGTGCGTGTGGGCAGCAGGGGGCGATGAAGCTGGCTAGGTGAGAAGATCCGGCTTTGTCTCAGAAATGACATCCATCATAGCGTCTGTGGTCACGGCTTGGCGTGTTTGAGGGGATCTGCTGAAAAACAAAGATACAACATCATAACCCGTTGTAACGCCTACGTTATATGTTCTCTTCCATCGATTTTCAGAGACGCAACCCAAGGGTTGGCAAGGTTTCTGTGACCTTTTTCATCCTCCTTAACATTCAGATATTCACACGCTCCAATAAGACCTAGAAACCTACAACTGTAATTATAGCAGACTTTTTTTTACTCTCCCTCTGTTGCGATCTTTGACGAATTGGGCTTTGAATTTTCAGCCACTCAAAATGGAAATGGACATTTCAGTCAGTTCGTGGTGCTGGGAGATTGACTGGCATTAAATGCAAATGAGCTGTGTGTGTGTGTGTGTGTTGTGTGTTGAGGTTGTATATTGCTGGTGTGTAATTGTGTGTGTGTGTGTGTGCGTGTGTTGTGTTGTGTGTTGAGGTTGTATATTGCTTGTGTGTGTGTGTGTGTGTGTGTGTACATGCTGAGGTTACTGGGTGCAGTACTGCATATAGCAGCAATATACAGTGCTGCACCCACTAACCTCAACACAAACACTCACACACTCAGACACTCTCTGAAAGGAAAGAGGCAGAACTGCAGCATGTTTTATGACAGACTCATCAGATATGCTCTTCATGTCCTTATCTTCACCTGGCCAACCTGGTATGGTTCTGTACAGAGCGTTATGACAGATACATGCCGTGTCTCCAACCCTGCAAAGTAAACACAAGCCATAGCCCTACTACTCTCTGATGCTGTTAAATCCTGTGTGTGTGTGTGTGTGTGTGTGTGTGTGAAGTGAAGTGTGTAGGGGGTGCTTATACTTGAATAGACAGCATACACTGACAGAGAAACACAACAAAAATGGAGAGGAAAAAACAAAGAGAAGCATCTCTCAAGTGAAATGATGCCATGAAATGATTGCTGTGGGGTTTCTCTGTCTGTGTGTGTGTTTGTGCGTGTGTGAAGGGAATAGGGGGTGCTTATACTTGAATAGACAGCACACACTGACCGAGAAACACAACAAAGATGGAAAGGAAAAACAGAGAAAAGCATCTCTCAAGTGAAATGATGCCATGAATTGATTGCTGTTGGGTTTTCTAAAAGATGTGAGTGAAGCTATGGTAGCTCAGCATGGCGTGTCTGTCACAGGTCGTCTCCGTGTGTGATGTGGTCGGGCCGAGGAGGAAGTGATACTGGTAGCAGCTGTAAATTGAGGCATGTGACTGAAGCACACCCAGACACCCTTCAGACACGGCTTCAAGGACTTAAGAACATAACTAGACGTTACTCCATTACACCGTGGTTCATTTTGACTGGACTTCTCTCTATAACACGGTACTGCTTTTTAGCCTTCAGTTACACCATAGTGTGTTTGAAAAAACTGTTAAGAAAATGGTATCTCTTTGGTGAGTAGCTTGTCCGGGGATATGGATAAGTCGAATGAAGTGTGTGTGCTCACTGTGTTCTCCAGCTGCAGTCTGGAGTGTGGCTAAAGGACTATAAATATCTATCCGAAGCAGAGTGTGGCTCTCTGCTCTGAACCAGGTCACTGGGAAGTTTCTCTCTCTGTCATGCACTCCACAGAACCTCTATCTATCAGCACTATGTGGTGGTCTATCAGTGACCCGATGGCCTTCTTTCTATATGCAGCCTGGCTCCTCTCAAGGTTTCTTCCTATAATATTGCCAAATTGTCCTCTCTGTGAACTCCGTCTCTCGTTCTGTGTACTGCGTACATGCAGAAGGAAGGCTGTTTATACTGATGTTCTACCTGGCATTGAAATACTGTTATCCTGGATATGCATCAGCTGTGCTGCAGACACAAAACCATTTAAAGTTTGTAAGTTCTATCATGATGGATGATGGAGTGAGCTGAAACTTACAGGAAGATGAGACGTGAGAACATTGATGCAGGCTGAATTCCATACACCTGCTGAGATTAAAAGTGTATACATGTCTAGTGAATAATATTAAAGATATTGAAATACACATGATGTGTTTTGAAATCTGTTTCTCTAAGTCACTTATCGTTTGTATAAATCTTGGCTGATATTCCCTCCCTCCTGAGGTTATCAGTATGAGTAAGTGTATATATGAATATTAATTGAAACCACCACCACAGGGTCATTTCACACTCTACCGGAGATCTGATTTCTTCATTCATCTATAGAGATTAGTGTGTGGCATCTATTTGTTTCTTCTTTTTCTTTCTCCCTCCACTTTACTCCTCATTAGTCTCCCTTCCTCTTTTATCTCCCTCTCTTTCTCTCCAACACATACTCTGTTCCTCCCTGACGCTCAGCTTTTTTCACTCTGATAAACAACTTCTCTTACCTCTGTACCTTTCAAGTTCTCCCCTACATGGCCTGCTACAGTGGGTAACTCTGGCTTTTTTTATGAGCTAGTTTAAAAGCAGCTCTCCTGTCATTTTATCTGTTAGTATACAAATGAATGCAATATAAAAACAATGTTTTACACATTAACGCAAAGCATGTTAGAACCACACGATAGAGCTTTAAATGGTGATCTGTTTAACAACGAATTCTGAGATTTTGCACTGATGAGTCTCTGTGACCTACATGACATCTCAGACATATCGCTTCATGTAGACCTAACTTGGAGCAGTGATGCTTTTTGTCACAAATATCCGGCATTTACAAGGTTGCAGTGATTTTACCTCGGGACGGTTTCATTTACTGGCATGACAGATTTTCTGTTGCCTTGTTTTTGTCTTTCATAGAACGCACATATACAAAAATTTTCTTCTAAAAATCATATGCTAGTCTAAAATATATACAATTATATTTACATCGTTAACATAATATGCGTGCATGGGTTTGCATGAATAACTAACTATAAATAAATATCAAGCAGTGGAACAGGACAACCACCACTTCCTTGCTGCCCTGGCCATCCAATTACCTGCACTGTCTAGACTCTGTCTCATACATCATTCATTATTGTTATTTTCACATTCTCTAATTCCACAAGAGTGTCGAGAAAGGACAATAAAATAAATGTACTGGTTCTATGGTACATCTATATATCCTGTACATAATATTTATTGCTTTCAATATCTGATGAAATATAGCTATAATTGAAATGCAGATTTCATCTAATTTGTAAACACTTTGCAAACCACAGCTGTTTGGAACAAAGTAAGATCGGTAGAATAAGAGTAAAATTAAAAGCTACCAATTACGCAAAATTAGACTGCGAAGTGGATTTCACAGTCCGAATAGCAAAAGAAATTGCTGAAAAGGAGAGATCCTCAGGTGGGCGGGGCTTGCATGTTGCTCCTGTAAATATAATGGAGATCTGTAATTAGCACAGTAGAGAACAAAATGTCAATAAGAATCATGTACTGGTGTTATCAGCCCGGCTCTGTTATCCGTCAAAAGTGAATGGACCTGCATTCTAATCTGCTTAGTATCACAACCCTCCTAGCTTTACTCACAAACCACAGTAATTAATGGGTAATTAGAAGCACCTTAAATTATAAATTTGATTGACGTGATGATGTAGCCTATTTGTCAATATCATGCTGTATTTTGGAACCACTGACATGGAAAACATTGCAGCGATTTGAATGAACGTTCCAAATAATCTGTACATTGTGCGGGATTGTGCCAACACATATAGTAAGCAAGACTTGGTGTACACATTACATTGGGGCGAAAGTATCTGTGTTTTTGTGTGATGATGTAATCATACAGTTAAGCTGCCAGAGTTGCTGAACACCTCAACTATGAATGCCTTATAAAGCCTCCTGTATAGTAAATTATGTTAAGTAACGATGATGAAGAACTTGACCGCCTGTTTCATTCAGCTTGTTTGATGTGTTGCTTAGTGTGTACAGTATGTACCCATCCCGAGTAGCAGTCCGTAAAAACATCAGGAAATTGGTAGATGGCCTGTTTGTGTGGCACTTATTATTCGCAGGGGTCTATTCATCAAAGTAATGCATGTGGAAAATGACAACTGTGTCTGGTTAGTAGGATTCACATGGCCACGGAGTCATGAGGGAGTGCTGTGCAGCACCTGACAGGAAGCCGATTCAAGATGCAGGAATTGGTTTTCTGAGCACACAGCCACCTTTCAGAATGTCCCGCAAAGAAATCCCAGAAAAGCAGCCTCTCCAAAATGGCGTACCTACATACAATTTTAAAACATGTCCTTAAGCAAGACGTGCCTGAATCAACTGCCTGTGTGGACTCTACTCCTTTCAATATACATTTCGCCCTCATCAAGTTCCTTTTTTTTGTTCTGTATTTCCTCAGAGAATAACTTTTGTACTGCAAATTCTAATCTCAGCACTGAGGATGAGTAGATTACTCAGATTGATTTGTTCTACAGCAACCAAGGGGTGTTGATGTTCCTGCAAACGGACATGTAATGATAAATAGGAGTTTGAGGCCTTATCCGGTACTTGTGAAACACTACTAGAGTATAGACTGGAGTTAGTCCTCTTTCGCAGGCCTTAGAAGAGCGCTTTGAGCATCTGATCAGTAAACGAAATGCTAGATCGATTCCCGGAGCTGGAGAAGTGAAAATCTGTCATTCAGTCCTTGATTAAGACGGCTACTGTAACTTATTGCTTTAGTAAGTCACTCTGGATAACAGTGTCTGCATAATTACTAAAACATGAAATGTAAATGTTGATAGGAGTGTTTCACTGTAGTCATCAGTTTTGCCCAGAGTGCATGATACTGTAGCTGTGTGTTTATTGGCTACTGTTTCAGTTCAGTAAATCTCACTGTGGCATGTTTTCCGCTGGTCAAAGTCCAGAAGCAGACCTGTAAGGACCTTTGAAGTTGTATTTACCGTCACAGCTCGGTTTAGTAGTGCTGTTCACTGAAAGAAAATCGCTGCTTAGCTGGTTACCCTTTGACCTGGCCTTACAACTTAAACCCTGGGAACACTACTGACACAAACACCGTTTCTATGTTCACATGTAGGCTAGCTGATGACATTCAGGGTGTCTATGTTTGACACACCCACACATGAAATACTTTATTTGAATCCAAAAAAACTTGACATTACAGTCTTAAGGATTCAGTTGACTGCCGTTGCTTTTTTTTTAACGGTGAGAATGTCCTCACCAATAGTAGCACTCTGATACTATGAATGGTGACAGCGAGTCCATTGTGACCCGTGCAGCCAGAGGCCCGTCCAGGGTCCGTAGCACCACTCGCGGGATGTCGAGGACTGATTTCCTCAGTGTTGGATGATGTGTCTCAGTCACGAATTGGGATACTTAAAGCTTAGCCGTGAGCCAATCAGAATAGGTCAGGTCAGAGCTGTGGTGTGTGTGTGGGTGTGTTTGTGTGTGTGTGTCGAACATAGTCCCGCTTCATCATATGCCAGCATCCATTTAAATACAGAACACCCAAAAGCGTGGAAGCTGGTTGATGCCAGATTGACCATGTCATGTGGAACAGGTGTTCTGATAGGGAGGCTGCAGCACTTCTGATTGGCTACACATTGGTTTACTGTGATGACAAACCCTGCCGTTCCTTCCAATGGCAAGTTGTGGTGGGAGGTCACATACAGCATGTTGTTCGCTAACGTATCACCAACTGATCGTCTGGATACAATGGTATGATACTTGTCACTTCACTGTCAGCCCCCCTGAAAGCGTATGTTCATGTTCTCTCAGATCTTTCCACTCAGTGGATGTCCATGTGTGGCGGCTCTCCTTTTTCTTCCAATTCTTTCCTCTTCTATACCTCTCTCCTCTGCCTCACCTCTTCTCTCCTTTTTTCCCTACTCTCCTCTTTCTCAGCCCTTCATTCCCTTTCTAATCCTGTATTAATTTCTCTACATTTCGACTGAATGTGGTGCTAAATGAATTGCAGTGATGTTTAAATATTGTCTCTAATATAATTGACACCCAGTGGGGCTGTGGGTTTCGCCAAGCTCTAGATCAAATGTGCCCTTAGATCAAGCTGTGTGAGGATGTCTGGAGTACATTACCCTCAGTACAAACTCAGCTGGTCTGATTGGACATCTAGGCAGTGAGCTCCTTTGGATTGGTTGAGGCCAATTAACAAACGTAATGTGTGTTTTCATATTTTTCTAACCTGGTGGGGACTGAAAATCCACTCAAGGATGGTAAAAGCAAAGAAAATGTGACCTTGTGGTGACCCCAATCCACACCCTAAGATGCCTCAGCCTGACCCTCAGACATTGGCTTGATGGACACACACACACACACACACACACACACAACACACACACTCACACACACAAAACACACACACACACACACACACAACACACACACACACACAGACACACACGAGGTGAGGAATCTCGATTCTTGTGGGGACACAAACTGATTCCGATTCAAACGTATTCCTCTACCCCAAAAGCCTGACCTAAACACTAAACCTAACTATAATTCAAACACTAAACTGATCCGTAATTCTGACACTAAACTAAACTGTAACTTTTATCCAAAAACCGAACACCAAAGCTGGGAATGGCCTTCCTTGTGGTGAGCAGAGGGAATCCATTCTCGTTTAAGCTGACGCCCACTCATGAATAAGGCATTACGTAGCCCCTCCTGCTATTGGGATCAGCTGGAGGAAGTGACGGTTTAAACCAATCACATTGCAGCCCTGACGGCTTAGCTCATTGTGTGTGTGTGTGTGTGTGTGTGTGTGTGTGTGTGTGTGTGTGTGTGTGTGTGTGTGTGTGTGTGTGTGTGTCTGTCTGTTCAGTAGCCGGGAGAGAAAAGGCAAGCCCAGACAAGAAGCAGCAGCAGCTCAAACCTCTCTCTCTGAGACAAATTTAGGGCAGGCTTTCTGTTTTTCACTCTCTATTTCTCCCTCTGTCTCCTATCTCTCTCCTTTCTCTTTGTCTCTGGGTGTGTTACTGGAGCTGGGTGAAGGCTGGATGATATTACTGCACCTTCACTTCCGTATTTACTAACGCTGCTCATCTCTCCCGAAGAGGATTTACACAGGGGCATGTAACCCCCTCTCCACTCACTGACTGTTTGTGTGTGCATGTGTGGGTGTGTGTGTGTGAGGGTGTGTATGTGGGGTTCAAGGATCTAGCAGCCATGAATTCCTGTTGGAAGATGAAGGTATGGCTGGCTCTTTCAACAGTTGTTGTCTAAGATATTGTTTCGTTTGTGGAGTGTGTGTCTGTGTAGTGTTTCTTTGTGTAGTGTGTCGTTTCTTATTGTGTGTATCTGTGTAGTGTGCCATTTGTGTTTGTCAGACGGGCATCCTCCTGTTTTTATTTGTCTTCCTATATATTAGTTTTCAGTAAGACAAACCATAAATGTGTAGGTGTGCAAGTGTGAATGTGAAAAAGTGAGGGAGAAAAAGAAAGAGAGATTAATTGTGAAAGGCCCTGTAGATTCACCTTCATGGGTTTTCTTATTTTTTAATAATTCAGTATTTCCAACTATATGCTTGAAATAATAATTGGCTTTTTTATAAAAACTGTGTAAAATATCAATACACGGTATGCCAGAAATATCAGCATATTTGGGTGGGACACTGCTTTTGAACAACAGTATGATCACAAGGTTGATTTCAATCAAATAGACCAATGAATGTCTAGCAAGGGGGTTTGTTCTGGATCCATTCAGCCAATCCGGTCAATGTACAGTACTATACCTTACATTTGGTTTCCTAACACCCACACAATAAAACTCAAGGATTTCACGGTCTTATTGACCAGGTGAAGCCTAGCAAAATTAATTCTAAAACCTCTACAGAATTTCTGAGTGAAAAAATCAACACATACTGATCCAGCTGACATGAAGTCATCATTTTAATCGACTGCATGGTGGCTTTGAGAACATTTCCCTTTCACTGGTTGTTATGGTGAGCCCTGCTGTCTCCGTGGTGACAGGGAGCACTTCTAAAGATCCAACTAGATCAGAGACTTGTGTGTATCTGGGTGAGTTTGTGTGTGTGTGTGTGGGTGTCTGTGTGTGTGTGTGTGTCTGTGTGTGCGCGTGCGTGTGTGCACGTCTATCACTGCTTTCGCTGACCGCCACCTTGCAGGTTGTGAATATGACTGTGTGCACGTGTGTGTGTGTGTGTGTTAGGATAATGGCTATAACATATTAATTCACGTTTCTAGATGCTGGTCCTGTTTTGTCTTGGTCTTCTGTTCTTTCTGCAGGGTCTGAATTTACTGTGGGAGATATGAATATACAATATGCAAACAGAAACATTGCTGTTGCTTTACCAGTTCTTCTTGTTGTCAGTCACTGTCAATAAGTGAATTAGCCAATGCCAGTAGAATCTTTTGGAACATTGCTTGGTACAGTAGTCCTGCCAGCTATTTTATCCTTGTAGTGTCATAACCAAATGCCTAGGGCATGTGACCTCAGATATCGTCTGAACATCATACAGCTTGGTCATGGCAAAGTATTTAGAAGTGAAGTATACATTTGCCCATGGTATATGGTTTTATGCGATATTTTGGTTATTTACCATCATTCTCTACACCCCTGGCAACCAATTCCTGATTCTGGCCCACAAAAGAATAGAGTGTGTACGTTTTGTGCAGGATTATTTCCCAGCTGTCGGGAATACTGTCTCAAATTAAAGAAATGCAGACTCTGTATGCATTGACCTTGCAAATTACAACGAATGGAAAGGATGATAGATGTTACCAGAGAAATTAGAGAAATGGGGGAGGGAAAGTGTGTGTGTGTGTGTGTGTGTATGTGCGCGTGTGTCATACGGTCTGGTAGGTGAACTCAATAACCCCACATGGTGTCCCGGCTCTCAGATTCATGTGGCCTCTTTCCATCGCCTTTTCTATATACCCTCTCCCTTTATCTTTTCCTTCCCCCTTTATCTCTTCCTTCCCTCTTTATCTCTTCGTTAATTTTTTTTCACTCTTCCCTCTCATTATTGCTCTCTTTATCACTTCCCTGTGTCTATCTTCATTCTCTTAACTTCTCCATTTCTATTTCTTTCTTTCTACATTACTCATTACTTTGTCACCCCCTTACCTACATTAGCAATTACCCCCATTAGCACGTAACCTATATTAGCCCTTTCCTGTAATTGTTACCTATAATAATATATTACCTACATTAGCAAGTTACCTACATTAGCACGTTACCCATATTAGCACGTTACTTATATAAGCACGTTACCTATATTAGCAGGTTAGCTATATTAGCATCTCTGAAGTCTAACCTCATATAATAACCTGTGACATGGCCATATACAAACACATGAACTGCAGTCCAGGAATATACCCTGGTAGGCTAATCGCTTGACAGGTAAAAATTACATTGTTTTTACATTGTTTGTATTTGTACTCAAACATCCATTGCAAATCTACAGGGTAGCAAAACACATCATTGACTGATCCACCAAACGACAGAGCTTTGTCTGTCAATCCCTAAGCAGGATAGCCCGAGGGATGAAGAGAGAGAAAAGGAGAGGGGTTGAACAGATTAGTAGTCACATGTTGGCATGGGAGCTTAAAACCTGTTGGGGAGAGAGTGGGCTGCTCCGGGAATTGGAACTGGTGTATTTAGGAGTCAAACCTGGCCTTGATGGGCTGGTCCCTGTTCCTGCTTGGTGAGGAAACTTCCTTTTTACAGGACACAAATGTTATGTTGCCCATACAGTAAATGTGAATGTGTTAAACTTCCTCAGCCGTAAGTGTCAGTGTTTGTGTCCAACTGATGTTTGTCTTCAGCATTTACATCAACCCGTCTGAATTTGCATGTTGAGCAGTTTGGGTTAACTGGCTTGCTCAGAGACAGAATGACACAGTAGCTCTGGGATTTGATCCATCAAACTAGCAACCTTCTGGTCAGCTCCTCGAACTAGGCCACCCGGCACCCCGCAAGTCTGTGGTTGAGATTAACACATATCAGAAGTATTTTGTGACAGTACACCTTTATGCCCAGTTTCCAGAAGAACTAAGGATTTGTTATTTTTTGGTCCATTAGAAGTCCCAGACAGCTCTGTGCTCAGCTCTGATGCTTTCACCCAGCACCCTGTATTCCATTGCTGTCTGGCCTCTGAAGCTTATTTTGAAACACCCCCTCTTCAATTAAAACCCATTGTAAAGTACTATAGGTACTAAATGTATGCAATCATTAGTGCATGTGGCTGAGAATAAAAGAGTGTCAGCTAAATTATTTAAATGTAATGGCCTCTGCCATCCCGACCTTGTCCGCCTGCCTATGAGCATGGGTACTGTGTATGTGTGTGTATGTGTGTGTGTGTGCGCACGTGCGTGTGGGTGTGTGCGGGGGTGGGCATGTTAGGGTTACATCACAGGGGGCTAAGCACCCAGACAGTCAAAACAGTTAATTATGGTCTGCTGGACTGAACTAATTATCTGTGGCTTCAAGCTCTGCTCCACTTTCCAAATGGCACCCTATCCCTCATTTTGTGCCCTACTTTTGGTCAGCCCTAATAGGAAAGTCATGGTCAGATGTAGTGCACTATAGAGAAAAAGGGGTGCCATTTGGAAAACTGTCCTGGACTGTGAATTGGAGGAAAGAAAAGCTAACTTCTAACATAATGAGGAAATATACCTTGACTGTCAAATGATAACCCCTTTCTTATTGGATCCTGAACATACATGCACTCTAAAAACACTCTAGCTGAAAAAAAATACAAGTTTTTTTCTCGCCATCTCTCTCTCTCTTCCTTTGTTAGGGGTCTCTTTTAAGAACTCTATTTTACTCTCTCTCACCCAGTCTGTCTCTCTTCCTCTCTTACACACCAACGCTCTGTTACATTTCTCTCTCTTTCAGCCCCTGTACTTAATTCAATGAGACAACCCCTTGCCATGGTGAAGCCTCTAACTAGTACTTTAGCTGGGGGGGGGAATTAATGCAGACCCCTACAGAGATTGCTGCCAGCGTTTGCGTTTTCAGGCCGTGAGCGCCAGCGGAAGATGACTGGTCCAGCCGATATTAAAACAGCATTTTTCTATTCATCTTTTAAGGATATTTGAAGCGATAGAATTTGTCGTATTATTCGTACTCTCGTCAGTTTGGGTGTGCCCGCTGGGAGGCGTGTGGGGGCTGCCTGTGTGCTTGCCAATGCAAGGAGAGCAGGGTTAAAAAACAATCTGCCATTATTCATGAAGATAGAAGCTGTGAGCATCACATTCTCCAGGTCAATGTTCGTCCAAAAACCACGATAAAACAACCAGTCCAGGACTTAAGTCCAGAAAGTCACCACTGATGGACAATGTTTTGAAAGGATGGAATGATGGTTTGTTCAAGGCACGATCTATCCGATCAGGCCTGAGTATTCAGTGCCACTTACGTTGAGGGTTAGATCTGTAACGTGTATTCTGTTTAATAGTTTCAATTGAAAGGCACAGATGCCTCATTTTCTATATGAGTGCACTCACATTTAACCATAGAAATGTGCTCTAGTATTTGCTCTTCTTTCACTGTGTGGCGAAGTCAGAATTGCAAGCAGCTCAGTATTGCTTCATCTACAAAGTTTCCATTGTTAGTCCTTCGGAGTTGGTTGGTTTTAATCTGTATAATAATACTATATACTAACTGAATTGCTGTATCTGCTAAATGAAAAAAATGTAAATGTGTAAAAGCAAAACTGACCATTTTAATATCAGGTATGCCTTTTTAAGTAGAATACCTTGCTTTTTCAGTAAGTGCTTAGCACGAATCAGACACAACTGGACCCCAGGAAGAGCTAGCTGTTGCTTCTGGCAAAAGTTAATGTGATCTTAATAAAAACCTAAACTTTCTGCAGTTGTGTTGAGTTGTTTTCAGACTGATTTTACACACTCACACCCTCAACACATCTAAGCAGTTTCGTGCTTCTAGCTACATGCCTGCTTTACAATCTGTCTCTGTGGGACTTTGCAAACATCTCTTTCACTGCCACACACAAACACCTACACACAGTCTCTTTCCACTCTCTCATAATGTATCTTATAACTGTTAAACTTGTGGTTTTGCTGAGCTGAGTCCTAATGACATCTGAAAAGGTTCAACAAACAGATCGTCGGTCTGGAATCAGCTGACCCTCTCCAAATATCCTAAATATAACTATTATGGAGGACCATAATGGAACACTAACACTAACGGTAGATTGTGTGTCTATTTGATGTGTTCTCCACTCCTGATCGTCAGACAGGCTCACCTAACCTGTGGCTATTTACTGAGATCGCTCCTACACTTCTTTTGATTGACAGGTGTCAGCCCGGAGGTTTTGTTCAATGTCCGCTGGTTGGAACATCAGGTTTTCTGGCACTATACAAAACTCTTGGCGATTGAGATAATCAGTCTATATTGTTGAGAACTGACAATATACGCCCCAATAGCATATGAGGCTGTTACTGCAATCTACCCACCCCATCGCAACACTGTTTTGTTGACAGCAGTAAGGGGAGTCATTCATTCAGCTCCAGTACAGTTGCTGGCTAACCTAAGCCAACCGGTGGAGGTGGAGTCCCATAGTGAACCAATAACCCAGTTGATTATTTTTACTGTGCATAATTTTCTGCTATTGTGCGTGCGTGCGTGCGTGCGTGCTTGTTCAACCTTGAATCTTACTCCCTGTTAGTTAAATGCTTTCAGAACCAGGAAACCCCATTTGAAACAAGAGGACATCTCTTCCTGTTTCTTCCTTGCTACGGAGGACTCAATTGATACAAAGCTTGGTTAAAAAATAATTACTTCATTCGCCAATCGTGCTGAATTGAAAAATTATTACCTTGAATTTATATAGTGTGGGTTTAATTAAATGAATATAGTCTGTCACCCTCAGGTCTCTTCTACTGGGTTCCTAATTGTTAGATAGATGACAATGATTTAGAATGTTAACTCTGACTGTGAAAAAGAGAGAGAGAAAGAGAGACAGGCCCATATGAGAGTGTGTGAGTGACCCACAGAGAGACAGGAACGATAGAATGTTGGAATGAAGGTGTCGGAAAGACAGTGTGAGGAAGAGACTGAGGGTGAGAGAAGGTGACCGATAGAGTAACATTTAAAGAACCCCTGTTCACAGTCTGTTTCAGGTGCTGATAAAATATCTTATAAAGTCATATTATCATGTACAGTTGTGCTCAAAGGTTTGGATACCCTTGGATAATTGGTAATATATGTGCCATTTGTAAGGAAAAGTGAGTGATCAGGCAAAACACATTTCTTTTATTTCTTATGGGATTCATATGCAACTGTAGGTTATAATAGAATTGCACAATCATAAAACAAAATATGGCAACAAAGAAAATAAAATTACTGACGCATTTTCAAAAGTCTGCATACCCTTATTTCTTAATACTGTGTATTCCCCCCTTTAGCATCAATGACATTGTACAGTATTTTTTTATAGTTGTATTTGAGGCCTCAAATTCTCGCAGGTGGTATAGCTGCCCATTTGTCTTGGCAAAATGCCTCCAGGTCATGCAATGTCTTTAGTCGTCTTGCATGAACCGCACGTTTGAGATCTCCCCAGAGTGGCTCGATGATATCAGGAGGTCAAGAGACTGTGATGGCCACTCCAGAACCTTCACCTTTTTCGTGCTGGAAAGACCAAGAGCGTCCCGTGATCTTGGAAGAATGCAAATTGTCTGCCAGTATTTTTTGATAACATCCGGCATTTATCTTGCCACAGTTTTCACAAGATTCCCCATGCCTTTAGAGCTCACTCCCCAAAAACATAATTGATCCACCACCATGCTTCAAAGTGGGGATGGTATTCTGTTCACTATAGGCCTTCTTGACCCCTCTCCAAACATAGCGCATATGGTTGTGACCGTAAAGCTCTAATTTGGTCTTGTTGTTCCAAATTACAGTGTGCCAGAAGCTATGAGGCGTGTCAAGTTGTTGTCAGGCCTATTGTGACCGGGCTTTTTTGTAGCATTGGCTCAGTAAAGGTTTCTTTTTGGCAATTCAACCATGCAGCGTCGTATTGTGCTCTTTGAAACAATCACAATGTCTTTTTCCAGAGCAGCCTATATTTCTTCTGGGGTTGTCTGTGGGTTTTTCTTTGTATCCTGAACAATTCTTCTAGCAGTTTTGGCTGAAATCTTTGTTGGTTTACCTGACCTTGGCTTTTTATAGCCTTATCCATCTTTATAAAGTTCCATTACCTTGTTACACAGGTGTTTTGACAGTTATTTTCTGCTCCCCATGGCTCAGTATCTTGCTCAATCAGTGCATCCATGTGAGAGCTAACAAACTCATTGACTATTTATACACAGACACTAATTGCAATTTAAAGCCACAGGTGTGGGAAATTCACCTTTAATTGCCTTTTCACCTGTGTGTCTATCACCTTGTGTGTCTGTAACAAGGCCAAATATTCAAGGGTATGTAAACTTTTGCTCAGGGCCATTTGGGTGATTTCTGTTATCATTAGGATTTAAAAAGAAGCCAAACAACAATGTGGTAATAAATGGCTTTATATAATCACTATCCTTAAATCAGAGTTTTTTTGCACGATCAGTCAAAATCAATGCCAACATTTCCCAATTTCTGCCAGGATATGCAAACTTCTGAACACAACTGCACATGTGAATGCGATCTGCACTGAATGTGCTGACATTGGTTGGTCGTGTGGTGGAATCCAATGGATATGAAATGCATGGGTGACACATGCCCTTCAGCTGAAATGATGCGCGTTTCACCGAGCCACATTCAACCCAGAATTTTGTCCGGGGGTGCTGAGACTGTAGCACCCTTACTTCCTGCAGCTCTGCATATTCCTGTTCTACAAACATGTCATTTACTGTTTAATAAGATTAAATACATTTCTGTAGTGCCATATTCTTGTCCTCGGTAAATGTTAGTTTTCTGTTCAACATACTCTGTCCATTTTCAAAGAGATTTTACTGTCTCTACGGACCATCTGAGATGTTTTTTTCAGGCTATCACTATATTATTGTCTATTCAGTCCCCAGGCACCTCTTTGGTACTTTCTGGGGACAAAGAATGATGATGTTTTCACATCTTGCCCATGGTGCTCCGCTGAGGGACGCGCGTTAGTGTTTTTGTGTGTTTCTGTTTACGTGTGTGCATGTCTGTTTCCAAGAATTTCATGTTTGTTCAGGATTTCTGTTATTCTCGTCTGGTGAAGGCAGCTCTTCTATTAGAACGTAGTGAGTGTACCTCAACAACAGAATGCTGTGGACGTATAGCGATTATTCTTTTTATATGTATATACAGCTCTGGAAAAAATGAAGAGACCACAACACCTTTTTCTTTCCTTTCCAAAAAAGTAAAAAAGAACAGTTCTGAGTGAGGAACAGAAGCGTTTATATATATATATGGAAATCCATTCTTCCAAAAGATATTCCACAAATTAAGTGCTGTTAACACTTTCCTCTTGTTATCTTGAGCCAAACTGGAGTTTAACTGGGCCTGCTCAGCAATTTTATACATGCCACAGAGCATGATAGGATGGTAATAGCAGTAAAGGTTTTACCTTTATTTTGTCACCCATGGGCATACAATAATGTGGTCTGCTGTAATGCTGAAGTATGACTGACACAAGTTTACATCTCTTATTCTTTTGACTCAAAGTAAAGGCATTTGGCACACATGCTCAGTCTTGTTTCAGCTAGTGATACATGGATGAATGATTACTGTTGTCTGAGTTATTTCCTGTGATTCACTTAGATGTGTCACCGATTTCAGTCTAGAGCCTGTTGGTGGACTTATTTCTTATATTGTAAAATATCTTTAAAATGTAATTTTTTTTTTAAACATCTTGAAGATCTAATAGAGATCTTGGAGTGTAAAAGCACTGGTTGTACTCTTCGTTCATGTTTGTGATGTTCTACTTTGGGGTGGGAAGGTGAGCAGATAAAAAAAGTCTAGAAATGTTTAAACATTAAAATAAAGCTTTCTCTCAACTACTATTGTGCAGAATGTATGTCCATTCTTCCCCGATCCATGGCTGTGTTTAAATATATTTTGCAGTTAACTATGTGACTTTATTTTATACATAGAATAACCTTTAGAATATTTTCTTTGTGTGAATGCAAGGTGAATTGCAATCAACCTAGGTATAATGGACATTCTGTGTTGATTCAGTTTCTTTTTTCATAAAAGCATGATGTCTAACAAAATAGTTGAAAATACTTTAAACTAGACATGTGGCTTGTAGAACTGCTTGCCAGTCTGTTAAGGTTGGAGTATAGCTACCTCGTACAGGGGCGGAGGAAGATAACTGATATTCAATAGTTCTTCAGTAGCTGTAATTGGTCTAGGTTTACAGTTAAGGAAATACAACCTCGATTAGGAGTTTAAGTGAATCACTATTCATTTGTATACAGCTCTGGGAAAAAAATGATATTCCTAAAAAAGATGAAAAGGAAAGTTTTCAGTGAGGAACAGAAGCATTCAATTTGCAGTGGTCTTTTAATTTCAACCATTCAGTTCCTCACTCAATAGCTTCCTTTTCTACCTCTTTGGAAAGGAAAGAAAACGTTGCAGTGGTCTCTTTACTTTTCCAGAGCTGTATAATGCACATAATGCACAACTTTATAAGCTGCCCAAGTCATTTTGGTTCGAAGTTGTAGAATGTACAAGTTTGTCAGCTGTGAACACCTGAGACAGAATGTCTCTTCTCGTCTGTCCTCTCGTCCTGAGACAGGATGTCTCTTCTCATTTGTCCTCTCCTCCTGAGACAGGATGTCTCTTATCTTCTGTCCTCTCCCCCTGAGACAGAATGTCTCTTCTCGTCTGTCCTCTCCCCCTGAGACAGAATGTCTCTTCTCGTCTGTCCTCTCGTCCTGAGACAGGATGTCTCTTCTCATCTGTCCTCTCCTCCTGAGACAGGATGTCTTTTATCTTCTGTCCTCTCCGTCTGAGACAGAATGTCTCTTATCTTCTGTCCTCTTCTCCTGAGACAGGATGTCTCTTCTCCTCTGTCTTCTCCTCCTGAGCCCCCCCTACACTGGCCTGGATGATCACTGCCAAAGGTTGTTTTTCAGATGAGAGAGAGGGAGAAGAATTCAATCCTAGCCTTTCTCTCACATAATAATGTATGACTCACAGTACTTATTCACTTTACAGACCACTATTATTCACCATATAGCAACTATATAGTATTCTCTGAGACTGAGATGATGGCATGTGTGAGTGTGTGAGACACTCGAGAGGTAGAGGCAGCGATAAAAGCAGAGGAGGAATAGACAATAGACAAATACAAAAACAGGCAGGGAAAATTTCAATGAGTTCCTTCATGGAAGCTTTTTCCTCTCTTCTCTGTGATCCACGTGTGGGGATTGTTAAGCACTTTGTTCTTTCCCTCATTTTTCCTTCTATCTCTCTCATTCACCTCCATCCATCAGTCTATTTTACGGGTCACTATCCTCTATTTGTTTCACCCATCCATTCCTCCTCAAATCTATCCATCATCTCTCCTCTTCACCTCTTTCTGTTCAATATATTCCTTATATTCAACACTCCTATTAAATGTGAGGGTCCATTATGTGTTAGAGGTTGTTTCTCTCCTTTCTTGCTCT
This sequence comes from Esox niger, assembly GCA_016801105.1. NCBI lineage: Eukaryota > Metazoa > Chordata > Actinopteri > Esociformes > Esocidae > Esox > Esox niger. Next base: position 19,135 of record JACXGJ010005114.1, read on the forward strand.
TTGAATTTTTCAGTGTCTCTATTTTACTGTCTCTCTACCTTTTGTGTCTCTCTCTTTTCTATATTTCTAACATTCCTTGTTTTATCTCATTCACTGTTTTACCTCCATTTATGTTTTTATGTGTTTTTTATGTCTGTGTTGTGTCTTTGTTGGTGATAGTATGTTACTGTATATTTAAGTGTTTTGTTTGTAAATCTTTCTGTCTAGAGTTCAGATATCATGCTAAGTGTGAATACTGTAGATATGTGTTGAGACTTTGTGTGCTCTTCATGACAAACCCTCGTCACATAAGCTAACCATAATGGTCACACACATAAACATGCAAATATGTGTGTGTGCTGCGTCAATGTAAGTGTTTTTCGAAAATGTGTCTGTGTATGTGTGCAATCACATTTCTGCAGCTTTTGTGACCATAAAGAGGTGTGTGTGTGTGTGTGTGTGTGTGTGTGTGTGTGTGTGTGTGTGCGCATGTGTGCGTGTGTGCGCGTGTGCGCGTGTGCGCGCGTGCGTGCGTGTGCGTGCGTGTGTGTGTGTTGGGGAGGGGCTTTTTTGATTGGGTAATAGCATATACATTGTTAGGCTGAAGATACCAATAACCAGGTTTACTACAGAAAGGAATAGAGGAAGAGGAGGGACAGATGAAAAGGAGATAGAATGACAGAAAGTTCACACAGACCTCTATCACCACCATTGCCATGGCAACTAGAGAAGGCAAGATACACAAGGGAAGTGATAATGTTTGTGTGACTGAGTGTCTGTTATTCTTGAGCATTAAATGCTTTCATTGTATTAACTATAATATTATCTCCTGAAAGACATCTCCACAGCCCTGAGGCAGGGTGAGGCCTCCTTGGGTTCAGTCTTCTCCACCCTGAGGCAGGGTTAGGCTTTGTTGGGTTCAGTCTTCTCCACAGCCCTGAGGCAGGGTGAGGCCTCCTTGGGTTCAGTCTTCTCCACCCTGAGGCAGGGTTAGGCTTTGTTGGGTTCAGTCTTCTCCATCAGTTCAGTCACTGCTGTTAGCTGCCCATTCCCCAGTTTGTAGTTTCCTTCCTTTTGGGCAACTTGCATACCTTTGCTAATGGCCTGTGAATAACATTGTTAATTTGAGACATGCTCTGGTGCTTAATGCAAATCCTGAAGAAGCAGAGTCCAAGATCATCGTAATGTATTAGGTCTTCTAATAAAGAGTAAAGTAATATGTGCCATACCCTCTTTGAACCAATACGACATATCTGCTGCTGCAGTGCAAATACTGTCTGTGGAATTACTTGATGTATGACAATGTTTGCATGTAAATGGAAGATGTTTGTAATAAGTCTGTATTTCCTTTCTTCTCTTTCAGAATGAGAAGCCCCTGGGTCATTCTGCAAGCAGATCCAGCAATATTTCCAAGGTAAGGACAGAGAAATGCCTAATCAAGCCATATGAATGATATATGACCCCCTTCCACATACCAGAGGGAGCTTGGGAAGTGTGCTGTGACTATAGAGCAACGACAACAACAAAATACAGAGGGAGGAACTGATGACAGTTGGTCCTGTAGGGAGAGAGAAAGGAAACCTATCTGGTGATCCCAACCTGCGAATCACCCATTGCCGGAAGTGCAGGTCTCTGATCAGTTGTTACTGGGAGTGGTGTCTCCAGACCCACTGTCTCACCACCTCAGACCTAGCTGATGCTCAGAAATGAAGAGGTGCAGCTCAATAGTCTGTGTCACGCTCTCCCTGTCTCTTCTTGAATCCATCTGTGTTTAATAATAATTACGAGCTAAACTGTTTGATAGCGTACTACAATTATTTGTTCCCTGGTTCCCAAGACCTCTCGCCACCCTGGCCTGTCCATCCTTCTGTCCATCTCTCTCTCTCGTCCCCCGCCCTTCTCTCTCCCTGTCAGATTGGTAGTGTTGTCCCGAGCAGCCTGTGAGCCTCTTAGCGGGATAAAGCCTGTGTGCTAATAGTCAGGGTCACCTCGTCGCCGTGGCAACGCTCAGACGACCGTTGTCGAGCCAAGCGGCGTGAATCGGCAAGATGGCTTGTCATTGTGCCAATAAAACAACCAGCCAGTACGACCAGCTAGTTAGATTAATCTGTAAGTGTTTAGCAATTCAGAGAGATTCAGTGCCACCAGTTGATGTATTTAGTGATTCAACGCCACCAGGTTTCAGTGCTCAGCTTGAGATAGAATTTCATTTCCCTCTGGTAACAGTCATTTTTTATTAGGTTTATGGAACATGATCGATATTTATACATATTTTTTAATAATGCGACTTACCTCTATACAATGAAAGTAAGTTTGAGACTGGTATACTTTACATTTGCGTAATTTAGCAGGCGTTCTTATCCAGAGCGGCTTAGCAGTAAGTAACCCATTTTGCATGATTTTCTTTAATTTTCCATAAGACATTTTATATCTGGGCATGTAATTGTATTACATGTCGACTGAGAATTTGTTCATGCCATATGGTGTAATCATTTGGTGTAAAATGAAAATGTGCCACAAATCTCAATGGATATGCATTCATTTGTAATTACAGATAAACTGTCGCGTCTTATGTTGTGCGGTCTTTTCATTAGGCCTTGGCGAAGCATGTGGTGTGTTTGGCTACAGATTAAATATACAAGTTGTAGAACATACAGTATGATGAACCTCACAGTGTGGTCAATGTTGAGGATTTTGGTGAGCCTTTCCATAAATATTGAGGGTCTTATTCTAGTGACATGATGATCTATGCATGGCTGACATTTGACAAATAACAATAATCTCCCTTTTATCCTTGATCTCATCGTGCAGCCTGAAGGAGCCTTGTCACACTGTGTTTGCAAGCTGTTGGCTAGAGCTAATGTGCCAAGTTTTTTGTGACCATTGGCAGAGTTTGAAAATGTAATTTAAACATTTTATTTTATGAATCCCTTTTTACATCAACAGTAGACACTAAGTGCTTAAAACACGAAACCCATTCTAAAACCCCAAAAAGCTGGCAGAAGCACAGAAGACCAATAAAGGCAACAGACGCTGGTGTCTTCATGCCAATACATTTACACCTCTTTATTCTATACTCCAAATTGCATTTATTTACATTGTCTTAACCCGGGAATCGAACCAACTACCCTGGAGTTTAAAGTGTCACGCTTTTAGCACCAACTGAGCTAAAATGGACCCCAGGCATAAAGCAAGCATGGAACTAGATTTGCTGCTTCAGTAATGTTTGTAGTTTGGTTGTGTGTCAGTGCCACTGGGCTCTCCGAGGTCTCCCACACTGTTTGGGGAGTAAAGTATTAAAGTATTAGATCATACACACACACACACACACACACACAGCTCTGACCTGCAGTCCTCTCCAGCCTGACCTTCAACTGTCACATTAACATCTGCTATGTTACATGGGGCTCCGTTTGGCGTCATCTGTATCATCATTTGCTGATGTGTGCAGGCCAAAGTCAGTCTGTTGTTCTCACTTCAGTGGTGACCGCTCATTCACACACTCAGTGTTGCGTTGTGATCGGAAGAGCTAGCATACTATTTATTTTATACTGCCACCCTACTTTATGAGGCACTTGTTTTAATTATAGAGATGCATTTGCTCATATTGGCAGCAGGAAGATGTTTTCTGATTGAAGGCTGCTCTCAGCTCTCACTCGGCCCACTTTTAGTTGTTATTTTGGTAAATGTCACAATTATGCTAACTAGGTTTGATTGAGTCTGTCTCTTCTCAGTCTCTCCAAGCCTGAGTATTTGCTTTGGTTACTCATACCATTGAGATGTCTTCATTTAGTTATTTGATTTGAATTGCCTGAACAGAAAATATAGAGAATAAGGACATATTGGCTATGCAAAGAGAAAACAGAAGCTTGTTCGATAGAGATGTGTTTGTGACATGTGGAGAATGTCAGGAATGGCAAATGATGTGTACATTCTAACACAAATTAACAGACTCTGTCAGGACCTGCCACTGCGAGGATTGCAGGTTCAATTCTTACACAGGGTTCACATACCAACTGTAAAAAATGAATGATTTAATTGTACTTTTTACAATTATCTATTTATTTCAGCACCCGATTCATTCAAATGTTTTTGCTGGTACCGGATAGATAAGTAAAAAGTAGATAACATAAATGTTAGTATAATTTATTCAACCCAGGTTAATGTTTCTGACCAGCATCCAGAGGTTTTCTTATAAAAATATTTAAAATTTAAAGATTGTCAGAAAAGCAGAAAAGCACACCTAGTGACTATCTATCCTTTTTTAGAAAATTATCCTGCTTTCTCTGGATTGTCTGTCTATTTCTATTTCGGGACATTCACAATAAATAAACACTGGAATTTTCTTGTCATTCTTCATTCCTGGTCTCTGGTGGGTGAGTGGGTGTGTGTGTGCGTGTGTGTGTGTGTGTGGGTGGGCGGGTGGGTGGGTTGGTGTGGGGTGGGGTGTGTGTGTGAAAGAAACAGAGTGTGTGTGTGTTGTCGGGTGCCATTTAAATGCATTTGGTATTTCAACTTTGAAAAATAAATAGCTATCTCCTTTTGTCCATGAAGATGGAGAGAGGGGTAAAAAGAGGGGTGAGATGGATGGATGTTGGATAATACCTAAATTCAACAGATTTTCAAGAATCTCTTTTTGCAGTATCTGTCTGACAGCTTACACAGCAACATATCCAGTTTCTGAGTTATTCTATCCTACATCCATTGTCAGAAATACATCTGAAGACATTCTCAATTCCAATCCACCTTACATATCAATGTGCTGGTCTTTGTGTGCGTGCACGTGCACACACAAACACACGCGTGCGTGCGTATGTAAATGGAGACAGAGATGGAGACAGAGAAGCAGACGAATGGAGATGGAGACAGACAGAGGGACAGATATAGTGATAGAACTGGAATCAGATAGAAAGAGGGTGAAGGACAGAGATGGATATTCTTTATTGATCTCATCCAGCCTTGAGCTATAAATTGCCCCCTTAGTTCCAGATTGAATCGATAGGTAATTAGTGTGTGGGATAAAGTAGAGGCTAACACAGAGTGCCTGTGGCCCAATAGGTTTCTGATAGAAGAGCTTCAATACATCCAATATATTCTCTACATCCACACCTATTTTATCTATGAGTTTCACCAAGGTTGATGATAATGTGAGTAATTACAGCTACCCAGAAGGTTATACTTTAATACTTTAATTAAAGTTCTAGCATGTTCAATATTTAAATTACCGGACAGTGAATAACAAATGAGTATCTGCAGAAGTAGTTTATCATTCAAATTGGTTCTGCAGCCGTTCTCACAGAATCTTTTACCTTTTCAAATAATTCCGGTAAGCTTGTGGGAATTCTACCCCCTGGCAGATGCCAGTTAGTCCTAATGTAACATGAGCCAAGAAGCCAGCTGTACTGTGTATATTTGCATGAGTTTGGTCGGCACTCTGACAGCTTTCCTCTGAATCCATTTCATCTCCTAGATTAACTGTCGTTGTTGTTGTTCTTTTAATCATACTATACATCAATACGTGACAAGTTCATGAGGCATTCCATGGAACTTTATGACTATGCACTATAGACGCCCTCGGTATTACCTGAGTAGTTTGAGCATGACACTAATAACACCAGGGTTATGAGATGGATTACCACAGGGGTAAAAGAAAAAAGTGTGCGTGTCTTCTCTCTTCTAGACTTCTAAACTAGCATGAAAATGTATTGGACCACTATCATCACAAACACTGGCCTTTTGTTCTTGTTTGCTGTGTAAAATGAATTGTACCACTATCTCCTATTGGCCAAGCAATGTCCTATAAACAGGGACGCTGGGACAATCACCTATATGGTCACCCGCTACCACTTTGGAGACCGCTCGCAGCATGTGACACATTTTCCTTAGTACTTTAAGTTGGATAGGGGTCTGAGCAGCGGTAGAAGGATGTAGTTCATGCTACAAGCCACGTTTGGATCTGGAACACTGACTGGCAAAAAGAGGAGAACGAAGTAGACTGGAAAGGCTTCAGCGATTCATAGACTATCAAAGAGGTACTGCCGGCAGGCAGCGGCAAGGGGCGGCATAATATCAATGGAGAAACCTCAAATGTGGACACAGAAAACCTGCGACGCCGGCTCTGAGTCTCTGACCAGATGCCACCAGATCCACAACCTCCCACTTGGCAATTGGCTACCAGCACCTCTGGTCCCTGAGTGCAGCAGGATGAACGTGTCGACAAGGCCCCAGAGCCCCTGCGGACCACAGCCGCCTGACCTGCTGCCAATGTGGTGTAGCACCCAGGAGGTGCTCCAAACCAGCCTCCACAGCGCCGGTCATCAAGCCAGCCCGTCCCCAGAGCTTCAGCTGGGTGTGCCAATCCGCCGCACCCCGGCCTGCTAAACTGACTGCCGGCAGCGCCACCGGACCCGCAGCTGCCAGGGCCTGAGCGACACCACAACAAACGCCCAGGCCCAAACCGTGTCGGCAGAGCCCCGGTCCACACCCGGCGGCGGCGGCAACGCAAGCAGCACCCGAGTCTGCCTTGTGACCCACAGCTCCAGCCTGCCAAACCTCAGCCTGTAGGGCCAGGCCGAGCCTCTGTAGGGCCAGGCCATCACGTCTCGAGCCAGCATCTCTCCTGGTCCAGCCTTACTAGCCAGCTAATGGCTCGCAATCTGGCAAAGATGGATACAGTACATCAGAGATCAGCTCTCCATCTCTCACCTAGTGTTACCATTTATCTGTTGAGACTAATCACAGTTCTATTCATGTTTCTCTCTCTCTTCGTCAGGCTGGGAGTCCCACCTCGGTCAACACGCCCTGCAGCTTCTCGCGAACGTCTGTCACCCCTTCCAACCAGGACATATGCAGGTACTCTACACACAGCCTTATGTAACCCTGGGTACCATGACCTCTAACCCTCCAACTATGACATCTGCTGGTGCTCATCTCGAAATGTTTAGGGCCGCAGCGGGAAAATGCTTGGCTGGGGATCTTAACAGACACATACAGATACCATGATTAGCTCTATTTTGGGTGTAGGCAGAGTGCCAGACAGGTCGCAGATGGTGTTTCCTGATGCCAAATGGAAGAAGTAGGTGCTGACATAGAATAAGCAGTGATAATTACAACCATCACTGTTCTATAAACAGGAAACTGACAGCTAATGTCTTGACGGCTAGATGCTTGCATATGTTGTTTTCACCTAACCTCTAGAACCTTTCTATATATGTTTGCTCTGTCTGGGTTCATGGCCTGTTCCATCAAAGTGCTGATTGCTGCTGGGATTTCCATTCCACTGTTGGATTCTATGGTAATTGCACTTAGAGGAAAGAATTATTTGGACCATGGAAGTAAGTTGGAAATTTCTTAGCTCAGTTAGCTAGTGAATTGATTTCCTTTGAAGTAATTTGCCTATTTGGCTTAATGTAGAAACTGGATCTGAGGTGTGACATCTATTTTTTAACCCTAACTTCCCTGCACAAGGTCAGGCCGATTCCCTGTTTAAATTCCACATGCTATCCTTTATTTATTTCATCTCCATAACTTTTGGTGTTCTGTTTAAATGCATGCTTTTTTGTCATTATTATACTTTATCTGTACCTTTTTTCCCCACTCCTCCGTATCTCTAACCCTCCACTTTCCTGTACCCGTTGTCCTCTTTTATCAAACCCATCATCCATTCCTCCATCCATACCTACTTCTCCAACATCCATCACTTCATCCTTCACCTCATCATCCCTCTATCCCTCCGCTTCTCAAATGCAGCCATATCAACCCATCCCCGGACCGCGTCTCCCAGAAGCCTTTGCAGACTGCTGTTGTTCTGTTGAACTCCAATGATATAATCTCTCAGAGTTCTGGAGTGGGATTCTCTGTGACAACAATCTGCCGGGATTCTGCTCCGTCCTTTAAGCCCCCCAAAGGCCGAGAATGGCTTTCGTTGCTCCACCCCTCCACCTTCAAAGGGACGCTGACGTTCTCTCGCTCTTTGAACGATGTGGGCCACCGCATGGACAGTCTCTGTACCGGGCTGCAGTTCATTGACCGGACGTGTTCTGAAGGAGATATAAAACCGGAACCACCAAACATTGACCGGATGTCAAATACGCTCAGTGGCAAAGCAGACCCACGTCTGACACAGCATCCTCCCTACCCCACACGCACACACCCCCACCTTGTCCCCTCTTTCACTAACAATTATAAATGTCTCACCCCTGAACACTGCCTCCCACCTCTTCCCTCCAGTGTCCCTCTACCTCCTAACTCCCAGACCCACCCGCACAGCTCCAACCTCCTCCGCCTCTTCCTCCCTTTCTCTCCCTCCTCTACCTCAGCCAGTCTGCAGTTTTCTGAGCTGGGGAGCTACGCTTCCGGCCTCCACATCACCAAATCCTTCAGTGCTCTGATGGGGGGCAACGAGCCTCGGTTGGGGGACACAGAGGACCTCGTAGGGGATGACGAGGTGTTTGAGGCCCCCGAGGATAGGACAGGTGCTGGGACACTGTCTGGAGCCCCAGGAGTGGGTTCTGGTAGCTGGGTGGCAGAGTTGTTCGAGTCAGCCCCACTTTGCTACATGGAGGAAGACAGCGATTTAGACCATTTTTCGTTTCTGGATCTGTGCTCATCACCCGCCTACTCTGAGAGAACGGGCCCAGTCACTCCGGGCCCACTCTCACCCTATTCACTCTCTGGAGACTGCTGCAGGTGGGTGATTGGTTGGATTGTGACGCCCCTTGAAGTGGTAGACTCCTCCTAATCACCTGGTGATGTGGCTTGGTAGAGTCCATCCCACCCTTTTGCTATCTCAGAGTCCCATAGAATTGTATGGCTGGATCCTGCCCACCCCTCCTGTCACATGACATGGTAGAGTCCTGTCCATCCCTCCAGTCACATGACATGATAGAGTCCTGCCCACTCATCCTGTCACATGACATGGTAGAGTCCAACCATACCTCCTGTCACTTGACATAGCAGAGTCCTGCCACACATCCTGTCACATGACATGGTAGAATCCTGCCCACCCCTCCTGTCACATGACATGGTAGAGTCCTGCCCACATGACATGGTAGAGTCCTGCCCACCCCTCCTGTCACATGACATGCTAGAGTCCTACCACACCTCCTGTCACATAGCAGAGTTCTGACCATGGTAGAACTTGAACACCTAAATTTGTCATAATGTGCTGGTATTGCCCTGTGGTCCAGCTTTATTCCACCTTGGTAGGGTCCTGTGAATTGATGCCATTGCCCAACTCTCTCAGCTCTACTGGTGTTGGAACAGCCAGCAGACAGGGGCTGTGGAACAGAGACAACCAAATGTACATTACTGTAAAGCTTTCTGTTCTCCCTTCATAGATCCATCCCCTGTCAACTATCCTTACATTGCTAACTGTCCTAATCATCTATCAGGTCAAACAACGGGTAGCATGATGTATTAATAAGCATGCAACATTTATGAGCATGCTAACAATGCAAGCATTATTAGAGGGAATGAACTAATGAGACATTTAAGAGGTGACAAATTCCTGACAGTCTCCAGTTAAATGTCCTCTCTTGTGACACAATGGTTTACTCATCAAACGCACAAAAACACAAACAAACAAACAAACCAGTGGCCCCAGAACAAGGATCAACAGGCAGATTGTTGACTTCAAATCGCTTCATGAAGTCTGAAACACACTTCTAAACCAGATCCTTCCAGTTTTTTCTTCTATCCTGGCTCCTAGCCTAATAAAACAGTCTAACACATTACTGGAGTGCCTCTCTTCAGTTCAGAGCAAATCTGAGTGGAAATTGGAAATGATCAGAAATCTAGCCAGTGCAAATTTCTGAAATGCAAATGGGAAGGAGATATATCATTGCAGACAGACTTTAATGGATGTGCCACTCAGAGTAGAGAAAACTAGGAATGTTTTTTCATGTAATAAAAAAAGATATTGGTATGATATTAAGCACAGCACACATAGACGATGAAGAGAAAGAAGATGAGACAAGGTGGGAGATAAGGATAAGAGAAGTGGTGGCACATAACCTAGTGGTTAGAGCATCTGACCAGTAACTGAAAGGTGGCTTGTTTGATTCCCGTAGCCAGAATGTTAAAAAATATATTTTCTGTTCTTGAATAACAGTTATCCCCAATTGCTCCTGTTGGTTGATCTGCATAAGAGAATTGGCTGAGATGAGAACAAGAGAGAATAGAATAAGTAGTTCCATCTGCTCCAATAGCAGTATGTTCAGAAAGACATTCTCTCGTTAACTTTTATAAAGAGACAGATTTATATTTTTGTTTGTGTTTAATCTTCTGAGTGTTAGAGCTGTGTTTTTGGGACTTCATGGGTATGACCCAGACTGTCTACACTCTTCTTCCAACTCATTACAGAACATATCTCTGCTCCCCATCTCCTTCTTTCTTCTGTCTCTCTTCTATCCATACATTTTCTTCATCTCTTCATTTCCTTCTTATTGTTTATGTTCAATCTGTAAAATTACCAGTGATCTTTTAGACGATTTCCTTTATTTTCAATATCTCTTTGAGTGTTTATATTAAGTTCCCTTTTTTGTGAAGACAAATTTTACATCTACAGGCAGAAACTTATGCTAATTATATTATTTAAAATGTTGTTCTTTTCTATTCAGACCAAATCAAACCAAACTGTTACCATCAAAATTCTAGCGATTGGTTTTCTGATAGATAATTACAACCACTCAAGATTTTTTATTCAGCTTTTAGGTAAAACCACCTCATAGATTTCCCTTTCTGCTTGGCCTTTTTGGGCTTTCTGGTGGGGGTACAATGGCTCTGATGATGATATGAGGCTCATTAAGTCGTCATTTCTAACTCTGGCACCAAATTGCTTTGGCCCTGCTCTGTTGAAGGTCTGTCCTGACAACTGCTTCACTGATGAGAAAGCATTTGCTCTTATAATATTAGCGTGTGTGTTTGCTTGCGAGCGTCTGTGCGTTTTGAAAGTATTTGAAGATAATTTCTTTGCCAACAAGTTGTTCTGCATTTTCAGCAGCAACTTCAATCCCTTTTTCTTTTTCTCCCCCTCTATCTTTCCCTGTCCTCCTGTATTTTTCTCTCCCCCACTATCTTTTCCTAACTTCCTGTATTTCTCTCCCCTTCTGTCTTTCTCTAACGTATTTCTCTTTGAACGTTCTATATTTCCCCCCCCATCTTTCATTAACATCCTATATTTCTCTCTACCCCTCTTTCTCCCATTAGCTTCCTGTCTTTCTCTTACTCCTACATTCAGTCTTTCTCTCTCCCTCTTGTCTATATCTAATGTCTGGTCTTTCTCTCTTTCCCCATGTTGCTCTTGCCTACCTCCTTGTATTTTCATAACCTGACGCTACCTGCGTCTTGTCTTGATCGTTTCTTGATTGCCCTCAATTTTAAGAACGCATCTTCACATGGTAACATGTCAGTTATCTGCACACTGGGTTGGCCTTCTCACCCTGATGCAATTCACTTCTCAGATTATTTTTTTAAATAATGTGTATTTATTTATTTTTGAAAGTGATAATACAGGTAGACAAGTTGTCGTGCATCTGACCAGCCAACTAAAGGTTGCTAGATCAAATTCCTGAGCTGGTAAGATAACATTGGTTGTTCTCTCTGAGCAAGGCAGTGAACCCTAATTTGTCCAGGTCATTGCTTTAACTGAGAATACAGGTGCTGGTCACATAATTAGAATATCATTGTGTTACTGATGGTGGCCTTTGTTACTTTGGTCCCAGCTCTCTGCAGGTCATTCACTAGGTCCCCCCGTGTGGTTCTGGAATTTTTGCTCACCGTTCTTGTGATCATTTTGACCCCACGGGGTGAGATCTTGCGTGGAGCACCGGATCGAGGGAGATTATCAGTCGTCTTGTATATCTTCCATTTTCTTATAATAGCTCCCACAGTTGATTTCTTCACACCAAGCTGTTTACCTATTGCAGTTTCAGTCTTCCCAGCCTTGTTATTGGTGTCCTTTGACAGCTCTTTGGTCTTGACCATAGCAGAGTTTGGACTGTTTGAGGTTGTGGACAGGTGTCTTTTATACTAATAACAAGTTCAAACAGGTGCCATTAATACAGGTAACGAGTGGAGGACAGAGGAGCCTCTTAAAGAAGAATTTACAGGTCTGTGAGAGCCAGAAATCTTTCTTATTTGTAGGTGACCAAATACTTTTTTACAGAGGAATTTACCAATAAATTCATAAAAAATCCTACAATGTGATTCTCTGGATTTCTTTTCTCATTTTGTCTCTCATAGTTGAAGTGTACCTATGATGAAAATAACAGGCCTCTCATCTTTTTAAGTGGGAGAACTTGCACAATTGGTGGCTGACTAAATACTTTTTTGCCCCACTGTAAGTGTAAAAAATATAATAAAAACAATGACGTCATGACCAGGTTGTGCCGCCTGTCAACAAATGTTCTACCGTGTTTTTACAAATGTTTTGCAGTTTCATAAGTCCCATGAAAATGCATGAAGTTCATTCTCTTTTCATAGTGTGTGTTTAGAATCATCAATAAAGTTTGTGTGTGTGTGTGTGTGTGTGTGTTTGTGGGTTTATTTGTGTGAAAACAGTGGCTCAAATTACTTGACTTTGATTCGATTTTTTATACATATTCCCTTATTTCTTAAATATTATCTGCATTGGCTTGGTGTTATCTAAGGTTAGAAACATCTTTGTCACTTGGCAGGATGTCAGCATCATGCAAATCACACAAGCTCAATTCATACAATTCGGTATGTCAGACTATTTCTTATGTAGACTGTGCCTCCATTTCCTTGTATAATCAGTAAGTTGTTCCTCTTTCTGGGTTGTCTCCGTGGAGGTATGTATATATTTTCTCCCAGAGCGGCAGTTTGGCGGAGATGGTCGGAGTATCTCTGCGTCAGTAATGGTCTACAGACGGTCTTGTGTCCGTGTGTATGTGGTCTACTCACACATCTGTCTGCTTCCAGGATCTGCCACTGTGAGGGAGACGATGAGAGTCCTCTGATCACCCCATGCCACTGCACGGGCAGCCTGCGCTTCGTTCACCAGGGCTGTCTGCAGCAGTGGATCAAGTCCTCAGACACACGATGCTGTGAGCTCTGCAAGTACGAGTTCATCATGCAGACCAAGCTCAAACCCCTTCGCAAGGTAAGACAACTCTCGTTTAGTTCGTCAGTCTTTATTGCTTCCATGCTCAACGTTTTAATAAAAACTGTAGATAACCTAAACCAAACCCCTTCAGTAATGACCAGTGGCGCTAGTCTAGAGTCCTCTGAAAGATGTTTCACACTCTATATACTTTATCTCTGTATGGATCTTAGGTTCATTCATGTCTAGCAATACAGTTGCAATGTTCCTAGGATAACACCATAGCAACCTGGCCAATTTCTCAGTAAATTTGCTCTGCTCCTCCTCTCTCCTTTGCCCCTGTAATGATTAAACACACAGACACACAGTACATATAGATGCTGGGTTAGTTTAGGACAGTACCATGGCAACCAGGCCAGATTTTCCTCCACCTCTATATTCATCTGTCTGCCCTCTGTTCCTTTCGGTTCCGCTCGCTCTTCAACAATGTTTCCTAATCCCTGAGGTCCCAAAGGGGTGCATATTTTAGTTCTTGGCACTAGCAGTACAGCCAGTTTAACTAGGTTTTTAGTGCAAATAAATCCACCCTTTGGCTCTGTAGGCCCAATGCTGTTTAGATGTGACATCATCCAGGTAAAACTAGTCAGGGGGGGATCCATGGGTGTTGGTGAACAGGACTGGCACACCTCCTGTCTGTCAAGGAAAAGTGGATTGGCAGAGTGGGACACTTTCTCTCCTTGCTCAACTACCTCTTCTTGCTCCTTCTTTGTCCTCCCCCTCACCTCCTTTTCTTCCTTCCATCAAATCGATGTCAGAAAACGAAGCAAAAAAAGTGCCGCAATTTGCCTTCCATTTTACACTCATTATGCTCATAAAAGATGTTGCGTGTTGACGTCCATGAAGGCTATTGATGGACTGCGTGAGATTTTCAGACGTCTAATGTAGCACAACCTTTTATCTATATTTATTTGACAATGACCATTGATTTCACTGGGTTTCATGGATGAATAAACGCTCCAGGTTGTACAATCTATGCTCATTCCAACCATGTGGTTGAGTAAGTCAGGGCAGCTGATAAATAGTTCAGTAGCATCTGTATGTAACTGAATGAGATACATCACACTGACTGAATGATGCCATCAAATATTTAGCACTCCGTTTAAGCAGCCTCTGAAATGGGCCATCACATCACTTTCTGTCAGACTGTCCATCGACAGTCAGTTGCCCAAACCCTGTCCAAGAGATCACAGTGGATTCTGCGTGTGTTTGTGGGAACATTTTTGTTTTCCCTCCCTCTCCTGTCTAACTCAGCCACTCACCCCTTGCTCTCCCCCCACTCCCTTTACCCGCCCTCTATCCCAGTCTTTCTCTGACTCATCCTGTCTCTTTCTGTCTCTCTGACTCTTAGTGGGAGAAGCTCCAGATGACATCTAGTGAGAGGAGGAAGATAATGTGTTCTGTCACGTTCCACATCATAGCCATCACCTGCGTCGTGTGGTCCCTCTACGTGCTCATCGACCGCACGGCAGAGGAGATCAAAGCAGGTCAGCCCGCCGATCGGTACCACCGCGGTGCCACTCAGAATGCCCCGAATCACTTTCACACCGTACACCTGTCGCACAACAGAAACACCACGCAAACCATCACACAACGCGCCCCAACGCAATACAGCCGACGCCGGCCGAACACAACGCAGCACACGAGTCTACCACATGACGTGACAGCACGCGCCCGGGGTCGGGTCCGTTCACGAAGAACGATACGTGACTTTCCATTTCAGGTCATTAGAGATACAGGACGTGTTCATTTGATAGCATCTGTAATGGACGTAATGAGGAGCCAGCACCATGTCTGTGTCTCCGTCTCCTTGCGACTAATCTTCAGGGAGCCAGTGCTCTCATCATGCATCAGAACAATCACAACTGGTTTCCTGGGTGGGCTAATCTGTTATTGCACTGCTATCTCTTTTCTCAGACGTCGGGGGAATAAGGCGTTTAATTGCATGTTAAACTGGTGTATAGTCAATCATCTCCAGGACCACTGTGTTTGTTTTATCTATTACTGGTAATACATTGTAATAATGATCTCTTCACCATGCAGCCGGAAGGATCCCAGGTAAACATTTTACCTTTGACCTAAGCCTGTTTTATGTCACTTCCTGTGAGAATGGACTCTGGTGTGTTGGGATTTTTCCCATTTAATCTTTTCTTGATTCCTTTCATCCTTTTCACTCGCTTCTATTTCAAATAATCCCACTTTACTCTTCCCGTGACATGTTGTTCTTTAAAGATGAATACACTAACTGCAAATTGCTGTGGATAAGCGCTTTAGCTAAACAACTTTGATATAAACTGCTAAATGTGCTCAGTGGAAGCCGCAGTGGAGGGATCTAGCACTTTCTCCAATCTGGGAAAGAGGTGAGGAGATCTGAGGAGAGGCGGCACAGTCCCTGTTTCTACTTGCTACATGACCCTCCCCTTTACGCTCCTTTTTTCTACTGGGTTTTACTGATTGGACCATTTCACCATCATCTTCACCTAAAAGTCTGACTAGAACATCTGCATCCTAAATCATATAGCTTTGGCTGTGACTGTTAGAAATATATTTCACATGTGTCTTCCTCTCTCCCCTAACTTTGTCTTCAGGAATCCTGGAGTGGCCGTTCTGGACGAAGCTGGTAGTGGTGGCCATCGGCTTCACGGGCGGTCTGGTTTTCATGTACGTCCAGTGTAAAGTCTACATCCAGCTGTGGCGGAGACTGAAAGCCTACAACCGGGTGATCTACGTACAGAACCGCCCTGAGACGTGTAAAAAGCAGGCATTAGAGAAACCCCCCCTCATGGAGCCCAGTGTGGAACACAAGGAGGCTCTGGGTCCGACCCAGTCAGACACAAACTCCTCCCAGTATACAGAGACAGAGGACTACTGCCTGGACGTTCTCCATGTCTGACCAAACCGTCAACACACAGACACACACATATACACACACACACACACACGACAGAACAGAGTGAAAGAAAAACAATTCTGTCCCACTGGGGTTCTACTAAGTAGTAGAGGGGGGACCCCACTGCCCATTCAGTCTGAGACAGGACAATAGTGAAGTATGGACCAACATACCCTCTGCCAGCCGCCACCCACCTCTCCCAGCCACCTCTCCCGCCCAGCACCGACCCACCCAGCACCCACCTCTCCCACCCAGCACCGACCCACCCAGCACCCACCTCTCTCACCCAGCACCCACCCACATCTATCACCCAGCACCGACCCTCCAAGCACTGACCCACCCAGCACCCACCTCTCCCACACAGCACCCACCCACCAATTTGGTTCTTTGGAAGTTGTTGGAATGAAACAATATGTTCCTAACCGGAAAGTCTGTTTTTTTATTTACATTCTTATGAAAGAATTGAAAATGTTTCCAGTAATGGGAGCATTTATTTTTAGGCTTTGGGGTGGTTCTGAGAAGGTTTAACTCTTTTCCTTGAACATTTTCCGGGAGGCATTGTGCAGGCTGGAACACACACAACACACACATCATCTGGGGAAACAGGACAAAGACAGATGAACACACTTGTTTCCAGATGTAACAGTGTTTTTGTTGCGTTTCTTGGATTGTTTGTTAGCTTGTTTGTTTGGTTAACTTGTTTTACTTCCTGTGAGTTGTGGGCTAAATCATCATGCGCCAGTGTGAAGCGCCGTCGGATCTTTGGAACATTGTAGAACATTCTGGAGCAATGAATATTCCAACTACTGCCACTATACTGCTGTCGTCTTCTCACCCACATCTTCTGGGTCCGAATCTGCCTGGATTGGACTGGATCTGACCATGCATTGAAGCACTTTTTAGTTTCCACCAACACCCTTCCTGATCCTCTTTTAATATGAATCAAACTTTTTATATGGTATAACCCAGCAAACAGGGGATGTCCTAAGGACAATAAGTGACATTCCCATTAGGACCTTTTTAAGTTTTGGTGAAAACATTAGGAATCTAAAAACATGATGTTAACATCCGGATCATAAGGGGACATTAGTCACGTCCCACTTTGATTGCTGTCTTATATAAAAAAGGACATTCCAAGCAGATTCCCATTTGTCTGGATAACTGGAGACAAAATCTCTGTTGGATCATCAATGACATTCTGATGACGTTTAGGCAACCATTTTATGACGTTGCGGGGGACTGAAGTTTGTTTGCCAGGATGTGTGAAATTACTGAAACAAACATGAATATTTATCTCTTGTTTTATATTTCACATTTCTGTCCCACACACACAAATGCCCTCCTTAGATTAAAAGAAAAGGACTAGAAAAAGGCATTGAATGATGGTGTGACAGTGGAATCCTGACAAAATTCTCATCCCACTTCATGACAACAATAAAGCAGACAGTAATGCATTTGGCCTGCTGCTTGCTCAAGCCCAGTGGTTTTTACATTGTATTTGGTTTGGGTTAATACAACATGGATAAAACCAAAATACAATGTGGAGATACCCACCAGATCCAGCCGTCCACTTCACATTACCTTGCTAAATCATAGGAACTCTGAAGGCTCTGAGAAGAACATGAAAAAAACATTTTCTACCAAGCATTCAGTCACAGGAAACTCCTAGATAATCTCCCAGGTCAGTTAGCGTCATGAGTTGACCTTGGGGAAAACAAACCAATCGGTCATGTTTTTTCTATTGTGTGAATGATACAGTACTTATGGTATTCCATGTGCGTTTTTTAATTGTAATAATAATAGTAATAATCTGCTGTTATTTTCGTTTGTGTAGTCACAGGGTCTCTGAAGCCTTTGGGAAGCCGCAGCCTGCTATATTTAGACTGAAACTGTCCTCCCCAGGCAATGTACAGTGGGCCTATTGACTTCTCTGATCACACTGATAATGATAACGCAGATGGGATTATTAAAATCCTCATTTACAAAAGATTACATTCATGTGAGCACAGGCTGTTTCTCCCCCTACAGTAATGTCCTGAAGTATGGGTGCATGGGGGAGACATACTGGGGTTGGAAGAGTATGGGGGAAACATACTGGGGTTGGAAGAGAACACTACAGAGACAATTATTACTATTATGAGTGGCTCCGTGAGACAACGCTGAGCCCACTATTAGTAGGAGTTGGACTATGAGACGACATTGAGCCTGTTTTTACGATAGTGTTGGTTTTCTACTGTGGCTTAATAGCAGTTCCAGCTGCCTAGTGCTGTAGCATGTGTCTCTTTGCAGTCATTCAATGAGGCTTTGCCATTGACTGAGGTCAGAAGGAGAATCGCCTTTATTCGCTAAGTACTACACACTTAGCTAGACTTTTACTTGGTGTAAAGTCGCTACTGCTTGTAGGCACAAAATATGCTAAATCTTGTTGACATAATACATTTCTACACAATACAAGAAGTGGTGAGCATATGAGATGAGGGGGATATGACCAGTAAGATTACTTCATGCATCCTGTAAAGCAACCTGATACACAGAATTGTGACACAACATGCATTTTTCGTCGAGTAAATGTCTTTATTAGGCAGTCAGACTTGGATGTATTACAACAAACCATTCAACCTACCTGTTGTCTCACTAATTATTTGATTTAAAATGTATTTTTCACAGTCCTCTTTTCATCTGGCATAATGAGGTTTAGGTTATACACATTCATCCGTTTCTGCCTGGCTTCTTTATTTCCAGAGTTGGACTGACAAAGCAGAGTTCCCAAATGTTGACATTCAATAGTGAGTGATTGGAAGATTTTATGGAGCCAAAGACTTCATGTTGTCATCTATGATATCAGTCATGTATAACTAATATAACTTCAACTTAAGTCTGGATAGAAATAGAAGAGAACAATTAATCGACTTAATTACATATGTGCAGATCAATGGCTGAATAGTATGGCTCATAGCTGGGTGGTAGTGACGAGAACTGTACTGGGGCGCCATCTAGTGCTGGGAGTAGGAAGGTAGTCTAAAGATGGGAGCTGTGGCTTCTTCAAGGCAGCACTGTGTTCCGGGCTTACAGTCTGTTGTAAGTTATTTTCTGTCTGTGGGAGAACAGCATTGCCAGGACTGTCTCTGGCCTTACACAGCCAATCCAGCAAACACACAGGTTTAACAACAGTGTCTTTGATACCAGTGTAAACATAAGACAAAACACAAACTACTAAAATAATTCCAACCAACCAATTCATGACATTACTCCTGTACAAACCAAATTCTGCACCTGTATTTCCTGTCATTTAAAGCCTCAGTGTATTCTGGGATTTGGAGTCTAATTGGTGAAGTTAGGATTGGATTTGTGGATTGGGTCATATTTGAGAGGCAGGTTTGTTTTTATAAGGCCTCATAATTCTTATAACCATACAAAGACATGTTTTAATGCATATTATAATTATATCTCTGGACTCACTGTCGCGGTGCACAGTGTTCATTTTAGGATATTTTAGTGTTCATATAGTCCCCAGGAGATGCTCTTCATGATTAGACAGAAAAAGTGCAATTACCTTAGTTGACTGGGTCAATTCTCTCTAATGTTTTTGTGTTGTATTTATTTTTGACAAATATAAAGAGACAGAGCACAAGTGATTTGTTCGCATCAAAAGAGACCTCTTAAAATTGTGATTTTATGCAACTAACACTACTTACTGTATTTGCCAATTTCCACCTCTCTATATACTCCTCCTGCACACATCTCACACTGACCTAGTTACTGTCAGAGACAACAGTCTTTGATGTCGATTGACCTAAGGCAGTGAAGCCAGCATTCAAACAAACCTGCGCTTAATT
Organism: Esox niger; assembly: GCA_016801105.1. Lineage (NCBI taxonomy): Eukaryota > Metazoa > Chordata > Actinopteri > Esociformes > Esocidae > Esox > Esox niger. The sequence goes on from JACXGJ010005114.1 coordinate 38,960, forward strand.
AAGTTAATTCACACTTCAATCTATTCTGCCCATGTATAGCATTTAACTAGATGTTCTTTATGAACACAATGGATCCAGATGACCAATGCTTTTATTGAGAAAATATATACATGATTTAATTATATGAACTTGATTAGACACCTTTGCTATATGTTGTGCAGAACAAATGAGAACTTCAGCCGCCATGCCATAAGGAAAAGGGTTTCCTCTCCGACTCAGTAATAATGATGACAGTTATGGTGATTTTGATGTGTTGAGAAAGTGTTACTTGCATAAAACTACAGTACTTTACTACTGACTTGGACATATATGACTGTTTCCCTCCTTCAAATATCATTCCACACGTTTGTCTGTGAATTTACTTTTGAATAGTACATGTAAAGAATTTTGGTAAGGAAAAAAGTACTTATGTTTTGAAAAGAAATAGATGTGTTTTAATTTGTTTAATTTTCCATGTTTGAAAAAAACCTATGTAGAATGAAAAACAAAAACAAATAAAAATGAAGAAAACTTTGTAGCGGTTGATTACTAATGTCATATTTACATTATGGAGGATATAAGTTTGCATTAATAGATATAGGAAGCTTATAAAGTAGGAAGAAAAATCATGTTTATTAACAAATACCTCTACCAAGGAAAATACTGGACAACAATAAATGTTTCCTAGGAAATTATAGGTTTTGCATGCAATTGTATAAACAACAAGACATGAGATCTGGCATTACACTCATGGTTCTACATGTCAAATCTACATTAAATATCTGAAATTCACCAGATTTAGTTTCGTATTTGACATCTACTTTCAGAGTATGTAAAAAGTAATTGAAAGTGCAAGCTCAAAAATAAGTCACTATATATTAGAGTGTTTGCTAAATGACTCCAATATGATAAATAAATGTTGTAAAAACATTATTGCATACATTTTTGAACATAATACAGAAAGCTTAATATATAAAATCTATAGGACCACATGATATTTGCGAAATGGTATTAGGTCACATGATAAATGGACGTAACAGTACATGCCTGTTTATACAGTCACTGTGGCATTGACCAACCCTGTAACTTTCATTGTCGCCAATACCAAATGAAACAAATTGTATATAAATGCAACATAAAATGTACACCAAGGTTTTGTATATTTAAAACGTAGGTTTTGTCAGAAAACAGCTGGTGAAAAGTTAAACGGCATTACTATGTGATCATCTCAGCAATCGTAGCAAGGACCCGGGGTGACAAAACGTTACAAATCATTGCCTCACTTGTTTCCTTCCTCTCTGTAACCCTCCTCCATTCCCCTCTCTCCATGTGCCCTCAGCCCTCTCGCCAACCCCTCCCTGTCAGACAGCCACACTGTTAGGGATCCGGTCTGGAGAGAAGTAGTAATAAGGTAGTTTCTTGCCTTCATTGCGGTTGTTGATGACCCGGGTGATTTCTGCCAGTCTCTTCCTGAACGACTCCATGGCCTCCTTCACAGGCTTCTCTATGAAGTGCTCATCAGGGTACATCCCCAGGAACAGCTAATGGACACACACACACAAAAACACACAGAGCTGTTCTTAACATCGACACCAAAAGCAGACAAGCACCAAGCGTCTTCTGGGTAACACGGACTGCCTGAAAGGATAGTAAAACAAGGAAAATGAACACACTAAGGTGTGTGTGTGTGTGTGTGTGTGCCCATGCGGTGCGTATACCTCGTTCTCCTGGAACTGACTGAGGGCCCAGACAGCCCCCAGATGCCAGCAGGACCTGCCGCGGTCTGGGAGACTCTCGATGATGAACTTGACATCCACCACCCCCTTCTTTGTGGGAGGGGGTCTACGCATGGTGGGGGGCGCGTTGGGGATCCACGAGCACCAGTCATACTGGAACACCCAGAGTAGACTGGCATTACCATCTAGAGGAAGCTAGGGGATGCCCTAGACTAATTCAGCAGGCTCTTTGCCAAAGCCTACCGGACCTGGCCTCCCCTAGCCAAAGTCTACCGGACCTGGCCTCCCCTAGCCAAAGTCTAC